>SJYC01026593.1:0-135807 GCA_006408675.1 Madoqua kirkii
TCCAAAGTTCTTATTAATACACACACTACTTTTATAATTGGAAAAATAAACATAAATATTTTTAATATATGAATGCCTGCTAATGATGAAATCCTGGTTGAAACTAATGGAGCAAGGGTACTTTGAGGACAAAATTTTCCAAATTTGGATGTTCAAAACCAGAGTTATCTATTACTTTTACAATGTTTTTAAATATGATAGAAACTTAGAAACTGTCAAAGTAGTAGAAACCTTAATTGAGATTAAAAAAAAGAGAGAGAGAGAGATCTCTTTCCAGGCATTATCTGTAGTAGGAAAAAAAAAATCTGGCTAATTCTTAGAAAAATAAACCCTTATCTAGATAGATCTCTCGAGTAACAGAAAGTGTTGCTTGGTGAAGTCTTACATTCTTGGTGAATTTCCTGATTTAAAGACACATGTACATTTTCATCATTTCTGAAGCATATGTGATTCTAACTCAGAATCACAAGGGTCTCATCCTACCTGGTTAAACCTGCATGAAGCAGAGCTGTGTTCGCAGCAGATAGTGAAAATGAGAGTGGGCAGGAATGAATTAGGAGAGCTGGTCCTAGTCCAGCCATGGGACCAAGGACCCTGTCCCTGCAGGCTTGTCACTTGCCCATCCAGAGTCCCAGCTTCCTCACCTGAAAACTGAGTCCACCTAACGGAACACCTCAGCACATTGCTGTGAGGCCTGTTGCATGGAACCATCTGAAATGCTGACCTCTGATGTGGCTACAGCTTCTCTGTCCCTCTCCCTCAGAGATGCACAGTTCTTGGGGAGAAGGCAGAGGCCCCGGGAGCAAACAATCCTCTCAACAAGCTTCGTGAAAATGTTTCAAAGCACAGAAACAAGAAGAGCCACAGAGGTAACTATATCCTGAGATAGGAGGCGCTTTGATGGATGCCAAAGGAGAGACTGGAGAAAGGGAAACTCTCGTTTTGTTGGTCTCTTTTCCCAAAGTCATGGGCGGTTGCAGGAATAAAGTGACAGGCTTTCCCAAAGCAGCCCCTATGAGGACCAGTGGCGTGCTGGGCAGGCCTTTGGTTTGGGGACAGCTAGGGCAGAGCAGTGGCCTGCGAGCCTCCCTGGTGAAGGTCTTAAAGAGGACTGCCCAGTTGCTCAGTCTTGTCCAACCCTTTGTGACTCCACAACTGTAGCCCAATTGTCCATGTAATTTTCCAGGCATGAATACTAAGTTCAGTTCAGTCACTCAGTCATGTCTGACTCTTTGCAACCCCATGAACTGCAGCACGCCAGGCCTCCCTGTCCATCACCAACTCCCGGAGTTCACCCAAACTCATGTCAGCGGGTTGTTATTTCCTCCTCCAGGGATCTTCCCAACCCAGGGATCAAACCCACATCTCCTGGACTGGCAGGCCGATTCTTTACTACTGAGCCACCCAGGAGGCCGGCTTAGGTATAAACTATTATACAGAGAATGGATAAACAACAAGCCTCTACTGTATAGTACAGGGAATGATAGTCAATGTCCTGGGATAAACCATAATGGAAAAGAATATGAAAAAGAATGTGTATACATATATGTGTGTGTGTGTAACTGAATCACTTTGCTGTAGAGCAGAAGTTAACATTGCACGTTAACTATACTTCAATAAAATGTATTAAAAATACAAAGGCCCATCCAGATCGTCCAGCCCAGCTCCTGTTTCCTCTCAGTGATTCAGAGGGACTGTGGAAGGTGATGAGAGCCTGCAGTTCAGGTGCGGGTGAAGCTCCATAGCTGCTGTGCCTGGTTCGCCAGATGATCTACTAAAACACTGTGATAGGAAAGCAGTTGGTGGGGGATCCAGGATGTATGGGGTGTGTATTTTCCCAGGTGCAGGATGGGATTTGAGCAGAGAGAAACGTGAAACTTTTCCATATAGCACACATAGGGCCAGTCATTGCAGGGACATCACCGGGCAAAGCGTTAGAAGGTTGCTGTTTTGTCTACAGAGCAAGACGAATCCCCCAACAACAGTGAACCTATAGAGAGATCGTGTGCAAATTAGGGCCAAGCACATCAACAGTCATCTTTCAAAGGAAACGTAAAGTGCTCACAGACCAAACTGCCTCCCTCACGTTTCCTGAATATCTAACCCAGATGGCTAATTGGTGAGCCCTTCCACAGTGCCTGTCTCTCTGCCCTTTTGACTTCCCTTTTGTTTATTTAAAGATATCTTGAATATCTTCCTAAGGAGGGGTTTTCTCTGTCAGAATCAGCAGGATCAAGTAACAATCTCACAGGCTAAGGATAGAATGACTGGGTCGAACAGATAACAAAACTTCAGCAAGGAAATCCAAGATGACTTTGGTAGACAATGATTCTGAATTCATTCTAAATGAACTCTTAGGGATTTTTCTCAATGCCTGTGACAAAGCAGTCTGAGATTTTTCTTCCTGTCTAGTCAAATGAAAAATAATTAATGCTCACACAAATGCTTACTTATTAATATGACAAATTTTATAGAAAACATATGCTACTTTGAGCCTGACCCACAATACTTCTGAATCTTCCATGGGATTCTAAAATTTCAAGGAAAGAGAACTTATCAAATTTTCAGAAATGGGTGTCCGCTGGTTCTAAAGGTGGTGATGGGGTCTGTTTCAGACAGTTTCTTGCTTTATCCTTGTCTCTGCCTGGTTCTCATAGAGATAAAAAGCAGATACACACAGTCTTTGCTCGGCATCACAAAATGATGCCAAACTATAAAGTAAAAGATCTCTGGCAAGGCAAAAAATAAGGAAAAGGTACATTTCCATAGACAGCAAACCAGTATTTTTTCCCTGTGAAGAAACTGGTCCTTTGGGCTAGGATGCCCAAATACGTTTTTGGAGTTGAAATGATTAATGCTCAGTTCATCTGTATTTTAATTAATGGGGGAGAAGGCGTGCAGAGAGAGAAAGAAATTCCTAAACAATGTCCGTAGTGTTTCCCTCTTTTGTCATGATCGTGTAGCATCTGAGATGAATATTAGAGGGATGAAAAATCAAATGGATGATAGAGAATATCCTTGAGGGTGAGACTAAAAAGATCTCATTTTACCTATGTCTGTAAACCTTCCATTTCTGCCCACTGGGCTATGTGTCTTAAAGCCCAGTGTGCCTCTGAGCCTGAGTCACTGGGCCACTTGGGTGACAGAGGTGACTGGGTCCAACACGGACTGAGGAAGGGTGCAGGGGGCAGAGCTCACAGCAGGATGAGCCTGCTGCCCTGGGAGCCCAATCACTGCAGTCAAGAAATGCTCTGAGCACTGGAAAGGGTCCCAATCCCAGGTGGCCTTGGAACTGTGTTGGGTTGGCCAAAAACTTAATTTGGGTTTTTCTGTAACATCTTATGGACACTAGGCACAAGGAGCAGATGTCACTTTTAATGATTTTAGTGCTTTTCTAGACATAAGGAGGTCTATATAGTCAAAGCTGTGGTTTTTCCAGTAGCCATATATGGATGTGAGAGTTGGACCATAAAGAAGGCTGAGCACAGAATTGATGCTTTTGAACTGCAGTGTTGGTGAAGACTCTTGAGAGACCCTTGGACTGCAAGATCAAACCAGTCAGCCCTAAAAGAAATCAGTCCTGAATATTCATTGGAAGGACTGATGTTGAAGCTGAAAGTTTGGCCACCTGATATGAAGAACCAACTCATTTGAAAAAGCCCTGATGCTAGGAAGGATTGAAGGTGGGAGAAGTGGACGACAGAGGATGAGTTGGTTGGATGGCATCACTGACACAATGGACATGAGTTTGAGTAGGCTCTGGGAGTTGGTGATGGACAGGGAAGCCTGGTGTCCTGCAGTCCATAGGGTCGCAAAGAGTCGGACACAACGGAGCAACTGAACAACAATAAACACATAGGAGATACAAGAATCAGGCTCATAAAATCTTCTCCTGCTCTGTAATGATGTATCTGGGAAAATAATCTAAAAAAGAGTGGATATCTGCATAACTGATTCACTTTGCTGTACAGCAGAAAGTAACACAATATTGTGAGTCAACTATACTCCAATAAACTTTTTTTAGAAATACACCCCCACACAAAAATATCTAAAGGCCTGTTCTGCTAGTTTTTCCCAGAGCACAGAGGGCCTCATTCTTGATCTCCACCCTGAGCTCCTTTCAGGGGGTATTGAAGGTCAATGGCTACAGCGGTTTGTGACTTAGTCCTTGTAGAGGCAGATGGCAAGTGCCAATTTTTAGTTGGCAGCTGGCTGAAGTCACAGGCATTATGAATGAGACACAATATTAATTATCAGCTGCTGGAGCAGCATAATTCATGACAGCAATCCCTCCAGCCTGCATTTGGTGTCTATTATTTCTAGCTCAGTACCTGAATTGCTTTCCAATTTGAATTTAAAATTTTCATTTTCTAGTCACTGTAAACACTTTAGAGAAGCTGACAATTTCAGAGCAAATGAATTTATGTTCAAGTCCTTAGCAAAACAGTAATTATTTCTAGCTCGTACCTGAATTGCTTTCCAATTTGAATTTAAAATTTTCATTTTCTAGTCACTGTAAACACTTTAGAGAAGCTGACAATTTCAGAGCAAATGAATTTATGTTCAAGTCCTTAGCAAAACAGTGCTTTCATACTCTAGTTGACTCCTGGTAGCCAGACATTTTAGAGTGTATTTTGTTATGTGTATCTTGAAGTTGAAATCTTTTTCTTTTGTATTTTCTTATATCTTTTATTGACAAGAAAATTTGTTCAGTGTGACACATGCGTGATTATTTTTTTATTACTGAAGTATAAGTTCCAGATCTTCATTGTATCTAAAGAAATTTTTTAAAGAAAACAATGACTTATGGCACTTGTGTTAGTTTTAGGTGTAGAGCAAGGTGATTCAATTGCATATTTTTTCAGATTCTTTTCCATTATAAGTTCCTGTAAGATATTGAACAGAGTTCACTGTGCTACACAGTAAATCCTTGTTGTTTATCTATTATATATACAGTAGTGCATATGTGTTAATCCTACAGTCCTAATTTATCCCTTTCCACCTTGGTAAACATCAGTTTTCCTCTGTCTGTGAATCTGTTTTGTAAATAAACTCATTTGTATTTTGTTTTAGATTCCACATAAAAGTGATACATTATTTGTCTTCCTCTGTCTGACTTACCTCACTTAGTAGGATAATCCCTAGGTCCATCCATTTTGCTGCAAATAGCAATATTTCATTTTTTTCCTGGCTGAGAAGTATTCCATTGTATATACATACATACATATATACACACATATGTATACAATGTGTGTTTATATGTATTTACATATATGTACTTATATGTGTTTATGTATATTTACATATTTATATTTACGTGTTATATAAATATTACATGTTATATGAATACGTATTTATATGAAGTGAAGTCGCTCAGTCGTGTCCGACTCTTTGCGACTCTATGGACTGTAGCCTACCAGGCTCCTCTGTCCACGGGATTTTCCAGCCAACAGTCCTGGAGTGGATTGCCATTTCCTTCTCCAGGGGATCTTCCCAACCAGGGATCGAACCTGGGTCTCCCACATTGTAGACAGACCCTTTACCATCTGGGCCACCAGGGAAGTCCTACATATTTACATATATACATGATATATACATGTACCACATCTTCTTTATCGATTCATCTGTTGCTGGACACCTAGGTTACTTCCTTCATCTTTTCTGGATATGCACCCAGGAGTGAGATTTCTGAATCATATGGTAACTCTATTTTTAGCTTCTTAAGGAACCCCCATACTGTTTTCCATAGCAGCTGTACCATTTCATATGCCTACCAATAGTGTAGGAGGGCTCCCTTTTCTTCACATCACCTGCAGCATTTATTATTTGTAGACATTCTCGTGGTGGTCATTCTGATCCATGTGACATGATACCTCACTGTGGTTTTGATTTGCATTACTCTAATAATTACCAATATTAAACATTTTTTTATGTCAGGTGTGATTTTTTTTTTAAGGTGCAAGCAAATTCTTTCTAAAATATCTTGTCTTTCTCCTGTTTCCTATGTAATGGCCTTGATTTAGGAATGGGATAAACCTAGCTGAATAAAGAAAATAATACAGACCCAAGTTTCATTTGTTGTTGTCATCGTCATTGTTATTTTTCAGAGTTATTTCAAACTTTGCCACCTGAGAACGTTAAGTCCAGTACTTACAGAAGGAATAATTATTCCATCTAGCTAATGCTCAACAGATGATTATACTTTGGTTACAAAGCCAGATAAACATGAAGCAACCATGGAGGGACCATTTGCCCTCGCTCTCAAGAGACCAGTCAAGAACCAAGATAGGATTAAAATAAATAAATTTATATTAAAAAAAAATAAAAAGAAACTAGCAATGAAAAAAATAAAAAAAGAACCAAGTCAGGAACCAGAAGTCAGCCACGTTACCAACTTGGATGATTGATGCTCAGAGTCCAGTGGAACCATCAACAGCCCCACTGGGAATTCCATTCCCTATAAGCAGTCTGTTCCCTGACTTTTACATGGGGACTCCTGGTTGGCATTCCATTTTGTTTCAATTGGCCTATTTTTGGGTCAGTTTTCCCTCTTCATTCATGTACGTTTCACAATCCACCACTCTGCTTGGCTCCCACCCTACCACCCTTGATAAATACGGAAATAAAACAACCACTCCACTGTAGTCAAGCCATCACCTCATTCAGCTCTCAGAAATACAAAAATGAGTAGGATCTATTATTATAGCAGCTCCCATTTAATGTTCTTCCTGCAGAATTTTTGTTAGGATTGTAACCTTGTTCTACCATCACATTTTTTTTTTCTTTTGAACTGATGTTCTATATTCTAGGAATCTTACAAAAAGAATATATATTCCCTACATCCAACACACATTGTGCAAAACAGAGAGAGAAAGGGCACAGCAGAGAATGCACAGACAGCCTTTTAGGAAGCAGAAATAAATTTACTTTCTGTTCTCAACTCACATTGTGTCCATTTGTCTTTTTTCATAGACCAAGACCACAAGAATCTTCAAAGGAAGAAATGCCAAGAGGGCTAGAATCTCAGCAGATGTTGGCATTAATAATGGAGCAAATGAGAACTGATGACAGAGACATCAAGTCTGAAAACAACACAAAGAATATAAATACAGTGAGATAGCTCCCCCAGCCCTAACTCTGCCTACTGCCAAATATTTTCATTTCCTCCACATTATTCATGGTAAAGTACAGACACGGAACCACACGTCACATCCGAAAATGCTTTGCTGGTGACCTTGTTTGTTTCACTCCTTTTCACTGTAGATGTCTTTAGGTAATAAGTTGATGGCTATTAGAATCACAGAATATTTACTATGAGCTTATTTTACTTATTTACTATGAGCTTTATCACCACTTTGAATCAAAAACAGAGTTAAGGTGTTTATAAAGTCAGAAGGAAAAAGGGTAAACAAAGGCCAGAACTTTACCTAGAATCAGAACTGAAGTAGATCTTTAGGAATAAATGCTGCTTTGAGTTTTTGAATTATCTGCCATTAGCACTGGCACCTCACCCCTACACAATTTATCTTCCCACAAAAATCTCAACCTCCCCCCTACTCCACACTCTACCCCATAAAGACACACAGGACAGGTGTCCCAAACCTGTGTGCTCTCCCCCAGAATCCTTATTAAAATTGTTAGGATTCCTAACAATACCCACCCTTTTCGGGAACCTGTGTGGTCATGCAGTGCTATTCTCAAGGTCCTCTACTTGCCATGACTGAATTATTGCCAGAATTGTGACCAGGAGTTAAGGAAAGGCAAATAATTATTTTAGGATTCAAACAAAAATCAGAAGGAATTGGAATTCTCAAAATGAAACACAGTTGAAATGCAAAATAATAAAGGGTCAAGTGATGCAAAAGGGATCCAAAAGTCTGTGTGTGCATGCAAGCACATGTGTATACAGCATATGAAGTCTATATAAATGTATAATTTATTCCAAAAAGAAATAATCAGCATGAAAATTCAAACCAACCATATGTAAAAAAACAGAAAGTATGACAACTAGCCAAGGCCTAATGATTACTAGGCCTTATTTTGTGTCAGATACTGTTTTAAATGCTATCCATAGAGTGTCTTATTTCATATCCTTATTTTACAGATAAGGAAACTAAAGCTTGGTGAGGCTGTCACTTGCCCAGGGCTCACACAGAATGGCAAAATGTATCCAACCAGCTCTGCCTCCCAAGCAAGAGCTGACCATTACTGTGTGCTGCCTCCCAGTGGCCAGAGCTGGTAATTACCAAGCTTGAATTTAAAAAGTTGGCCTAAAGTTCAACATTCAGAAAACTAAGATAATGGTACTTGGTCCCATCACTTCATGGGAAATAGATGGGGAAACAGTGGACACAGTGGCTGATTTTATTTTGGGGGCTCCAAAATCACTGCAGATGGTGACTGCAGCCATGAAATTCAAAGACACTCCTGGGAAGGAAAGTCATGAAAACCTAGACAGCATATTCAAAAGCAGAGACATTACTTTGCCAACAAAGGTCCGTCTAGTCAAGGCTATGGTTTTTCCAGTGGTCATGTATGGATGTGAAAGTTGGACATAAACAAAGCTGAGCACAGGAGAACTGATGGTTTTGAACTGTGGTGTTGGAGAAGACTCTTGAGAGTCCCTTGGACTGCAAGATCCAACCAGTCCATCCTAAAGGAGATCAGACCTGGGTGTTCTTTGGAAGGACTGATATTGAAGCTGAAACTCCAATACTTTGGCCACCTGAAGAGAAGAGCTGACTCATTGGAAAACACCCTGATGCTGGGAAAGACTGGGGGTAGGAGAAGGAGACGACAGAGGATGAGATGGTTGGATGGCATCACTGACTCAATGGACATGGGTTTGGGTGGACTCCAGGAGTTGGTGATGGACAGGGAGGCCTGGCGTGCTGTGGTCCATGGGGTCGCAAAGAGTCGGACATGACTGAGCGACTGAACTGATTTTCTTTAGTGAATATAGTTTTGAAAAAAGTTACTTACAAACGGTGGGGGGCGGGGGGAGGGTGCGTATTTAAAGGAAGAAAACCATGCCAAATGAACACATACATGTGTGCAAAGCTGGGTCTGTGCTATAGGTGTGCGTTGTGTTTGCTATACACCTCACTGGCAGAAATAGTTGTCATCAAAGAAATAAAAAACAATGCTCCATTTGAAATTAATTTTAGATTAGAATTCTACTCATTTTGCATGACTCCTTAAACCCTTCTGATGATGCATCTGAGAGGTGGAGGAGCAAAAAAAAGTCATTTTCTGGAATGAAATCTTTCAGATTAAAAATGTTTATCTCCTGGGATAATCCTAATGTCTAAATTGGAAAATCTTTCATATGAATGTCTATACTGCTTTCACCTTAGGAAGATCCAAAGAGTCAGCCAAAACTATGGAAAGAGACTGAAAAGAATAGGTCACATCCAAAGTCCTTTCAAAATACAATGATATAATAAGATAATGCCCGTAATACCTGCATGGAGTTCATCAATGAAGAAAAAATGGGAGCGTGATTCAATTCCACACAGCAGAAATGCTCCCAGGATCAGAATCCACTACAGAATCTTTAGTATCTGATTATAAATGAGCAGAGTACAAAGGATCAGAGAAGTTCTAGAGCCTGGAAGTGGTGCATGTGATGGTGCATATGCCCCACCCACATTCCATGGCCGAAACTAATTTCAGAGGAGGTTGAGATATGTTTCCACTGTGTGCTCAGGAGAGAAAGGAAATAGCGTTTCATAAACATAACAGCACTTTCCCAGTCACACACACACACACACACACACACGCAAACTAGAAGATTTAGCAATGCACTGTAGATAAAAGACTCATGTCCACACTATACAAAGAATACATGTAAGTCAATAAAGAGATGGAGAAACACACTAAGAAAAACGGTCAAAAAGTGTAAAGTAATTCAAAGCAAATCAAGTGTACAAATGACTCAGTTGGCTGGTAGTGTATCTGGGGGCTTCCCAGGTGGCACCAGCAGTAAAGAACCAGCCGTTCAATGCAGGAGACATAAGAGACTGGGGTTCGATCCCTGGGTTGGGAAGATCCCCTGGAGGAGGGCATGGCAACCTACTCCAGTATTCTTGCCTGGAGAATCCCATGGACAGAGGAGCCTGGCGGACTACGGTCCATGGCATCACAAAGAGCTGGACACAACTGAGCACACACACACAATGATTTGAGACAACTGGCCTGCAATTACCTGAATTAAGATATAGCCACAGGGCTGCAGGCCTTCACAAGGGCCCTGTCTTCAAACAGGAACAGCCAAAGTTCTCATTTGGGGGCAAAGCAGGGGGAGTAATTGGAACACATCTTATACTCAAAACATTTCTACCCTACTTACAGGGTACTATTTTTTAAATTGATGTGAAATTCAGAAAACATAAAACTAACTGGCTTACATTCATGTTGTGTAACTACCAACTTTATCTAATCCCAAAACATTTTCATCACTGCAAATTGTTTAGGGCAGAACTGACATGATATTCATTTAATAAACATGTATCATCAAGTGTCTGTCAGGTGTCAGGTAGAATTTGGTCATATTATTTTCCAGGGAAAGATTATTTCACATTTAAACACAAGCAAAACTTACCTAAAAGAGGTTAACTGGACCTGGAAATTTGGGGGAGGTCATTAACTATTTTAACAGTTTTCTCAATGACTATGGGCTAAGTAGGTTTTCTAGTTCTTCTTCAATTTTAACTATTCTCTAAGAAAATCTTTTTTTTGACAGTTTGAAATATCTTTAATCAGTTTATTCCAAAGACTCTCTTGGCTCCTCCAGAATGAGTCACATGGTGTTAGAAAAATAATAAACGTGTTTTCTGAGCTGATTTAGAATTTAATGAGAGATGACATCTCAATCTGATAGGGAGCATGGCTAACTTCTAAGCTTATTAAAATAGAATATAGCTATTGTATATTTCCATATAATTAATCTGCTCTAAAGATGTTTTATATCCTTCTTGGTCTTGTAACTCTTATGTTGTACTTTCTGGTTTTATTGCTTCCCTTGAGAATTATTTTTACTTGTCGTCCTTACTATATGGACCAGGACCACATTTATTCTCCACCCTGGCCCCTCACTTGACAGTGATTCAATTTGGTTTACTTTTTAGTATTGGTTCTATTTCCTGTTTGACACCCAAAATTATATTGCTCTATTTTTCAATGGCATGCCATCTGACATGGCAGGCACTTGGTAAATGTCTGTTCAACAAAGGAATAGGACAACTGCCTTGAATGGGCTTCCCCCAGTGGCTCAGTGGTAAAGAATCCACCTGCAATGCAAGGTTCGATCCCTAGGTTGGAAAGATCCCCTGGAGAAGGAAATGGCAATCCACTCCAGTGTTCTTGCCTGGAAAATCCCCTGGACGGAGGAGCCTGGCAGGCTACAGTCCATGGGGGTCACAATGAATCAGACATGACTGAGCACGCATGCCTTGAATGCATCTACTATAGAGCTATGACTATATCCCACCATACTACACTATCATTTTTATAATCCTTTCTTTCCTTCCTTCAATTATTCCTCCACACTATAAGTTTTTGTTGTTTTCCTAAGAGATTTGATCATGACCAGATCTTAAAAATCACCAATGGCTCTCTAATGCCAAACTCTTCAGAGAACTTTGCCTGCTTTTCTAGCTTCACCTCCAGGTTTACAGTGTCCACATGCCTGGACTCTGGACAGAACCTCATATGCCCTGTATACTTCTTGTCAAATCTCACACCCAAACCCCTCAGAGGTTACTTCCTCTCTGACTTCTGCTCCTCACATCAAGAATTACTCCCTTACTGTTTCCACAGTATTTTAAACATAATTTTCAAAAATTTAGCACATTAATTATACTTCAATTGTTCACCTCCAGTCCAGACTAAGAACTCCTTAGAGCAAAGAGCAACTATTCATCTTTTGTACCAAAAACTGTTATAATGCTAGGTACTTAATAGTACCAAGGATCAACACTTTAGGACTTAACTAGATACTTGAGAAGGCCTAAGTTCAATTTCTAACACTAGACAATTTCTGTTGCAATGAGTTAAATCTGCCTCTCTACACTAAATTGGAGTCCCAATCACAGCCATTTCCCCCTAGCAAATGTGTTTAGTAATAAAATCTCTCCCAGAGAAACATCCCATACTCTTAATTTTGTATTTCATTTCCATTATCACAGGCCCCGACAATCACATTTCACCTGCTTAACACTGTGGCTGGAAATAAGTTTACTCACAAAATGGGGGTCAGCACAGTAGAAAAGGCCAGGCTGTGGAATCACAAAATCAAGTTCTTAACACTGGTTCCTACACTCAGCACAAGTTATTACCTCAGCTTTAAGACTCAAGTCTCAATTTTTTTAATGTAAATACATTATCTACTTTGCTAATTTCTTTTTGCTGCACATTAATAAAACATCTAGCACAATATGGACATGAAAATTCTTTTTAATTATAACTGTATCATGCAGCAGGCATGAAATCTCCCTGGGGCTATTTCATGAGAGAGATGTAATGGGATAATGTGCCTATTCCTTGCCACTTGCACAAGAAGAGTATCCATAATTCAAATACTGACCATGTAGTGGCTATTTATAAGTAAAATCTGAATTATTTTATATATTTTCCAATATATTCAAAAACACATTTAACCTTCCACATCTTAGGTGTGCAGTAGTATGACTGTTGTCTCTCTTTTTACAATGGTATTTCAGCTTCATGGGACTCTTGTGATCAGACTTCACTTTGTTTCCTTCTATGTTACTGTATACAACCACCAGGCTGCACCTAACAAATAGCAATCAGTATTTTTTTGTTAATAATGGCCATAATTTTGGAATCTAAAATTATCTGTAAACAATTAATTCCCAGGCTCAACCCGTATCAAATGCTAAATCAATATAATGAAAAGCAAGCTTCAGAGGTTGCTCGATATTTAATGCAAGATGCAATGTAGCTACAGTCAAAGAGATGCGATTACCATTAGGGGAGATGGAGCCCTACCGAATCAAACAAGTCAAGTATTGGGATACAGCTACAAGCCTTACAGAGATGTATTTCTGTTCTAATTATAACGTAGCCAGTTTGATAAATAAGGTTGTCTCCTATGCTTTTTCTATTTTAGGTTATTCACTTTATAGATGAGACACACCATCAACTGATTTAATAAGAGTTCTAAGTATTAATTTTACCATAGATCTTTTTTCCCAGTTAAGATGGGGAGACACAGGCTTTGGTATAAATAACTTATTTCCGTGACAATAAAGGATATCATTAGTGTTCGTTGTCAGTCGTGCAGTCCTTTGGTAAGGGGGTAGCTAGGGCCTCTTTGCTCTCAGTAAGTGCTCTGGGCTGATGGATAAATACACTAAACTTAACACCCTGGTTGTTGGCAGCCCTGACAAAACCACTATTGGCAGTCATTGTAATGGCTTTCAGGTTGTCTCCTGTCCCAAAAATCGTTAATGAGCGGCTGTTAATTTTGGAACTAGCCACTAGTTTCAAGGCACGCTCAGAAGGCTGGTCTGGGACACATTAATTCGCTTAATCAGCATCGCAGCTCGCTCTCTCTCCCCGGGTCCTCCTAAGGTATCTAGAATAGACTGAAAATCCTTAACAGCAGATTCGCAAGCAAACAACTCCTTGTCTTTCATAAATGCCTCCAGCTGTGGCAGAACCTGCTCTTTCCTCTCCTGCTCTGCCTGTTCAGTGAGCACTTTTTCTTTGAAGATAAAGTGGCAGCCTCCATAGCTGAGGGCAGATACATAGGTGATTAAAGTAGTAATGTCCAGGTTGACTCTTTTGCACACGTCCACTTTGATTTCTGTAGGAAACGCGACACTTGCTAGGATGTTTTCTCGGTCTACCCGGGTCACCTGCAAAAGTTCAGGGCCCTCATCATCTGATTCACTCTCACTAGGCTGGAGCTCTTCAGGGTGATCTAACAGAGAATTCACCGCTACTATGTCCCCCCTCACTGATATGCCCATTTCTTTCAGCTTCTCAGCCATGGGGCTGGAGACGCTATTGTAAAATGCAAAGATGATGTGAGGGTTGCTATACTGCACGGGCTGCTGGTGACTAGCCTGGAGGAAGTCTTCAGCCTGCTCAATAATGCTTTTGTCACCATACTGGCCCCTGCCCAGCCAAATATTATGCAGAGCTTCAGCCTTGCGGCCAATGGCTTTCACCCAAGTATGACCACCATTTGCAACAACATCCACCACAAGGGTCTGCTTTTCTCCAAAGGTGTCTGTGTAACCGAAGACATGGAGAACACTGATCACTTCCTCCAGGTTTTCTGCTGATTCCACGATGGCTCTGAGGTGTGTCAGGTTAGTGCTCTGCAAGTGGGACTCCTTAATAGCTACTTTTCCAGCTTCTACTTTCTGTAAGAATTTTAATTCCGCCTTCAACTTGCTGCACAGCTTGGCACCACCTTCGATGCCCCCCTTTCTTGATCTGGAAAGTGATTCTGCTCTCTTGATCAGTTCCTTGGCTATGGCGATCCGTTCACAGAGCATCGAATGTGCAGACATGCTGACAGCATTATTCTTTCCTATGAAAACAAAACAAATCAACCGCAGGCAGTTTTTCACTCAGGATTGTAAGATTTCAATCTGGTAGCTAAGATTATGGAGGTCCCGAGACTATGAACCTGAGATTCTGGGTGTTTGGAGTGACTTCCTTTTCTGAGAGCTAAGGAAAGGATGATAGCTATACTTCCGAACTTCTTACCTACACTGGTTTTCAAGATTCTTTACACTTTCATTTTTTTAGCTTGAAAGTCATGGGATCCACAATATAACCCAGGTTAGGATAAAATGCAGCGGGTTGGCAACCTGGTACATAAGAAATTTCCTTATAAGCAGCCTTACTATTTGGCTGTCAAATTTTAGAAGGCTTGGAATGTCACGATAAAATGGTTGAAGTATCCACATCGACTAGCTGATTAAAAAATTGTCCAAAAAAAAAATTATCCAAAACAAGAGACTCTCCTAAATTGAGCACTCTAAGCTTTTCATACTTGGGTCTCCTTCAGCCTCCTATCTCGCGATTCCCAGGGGCATATGGTACACGCGCCAAGCAATCAAGACTGCCTGTTCCTGCCTGTGACGTCAACCCAGCCTGTTTCTAAAGACCGAAGGAGCCCACCGACTTGCCTCCAGCTCCCATTCCAAAAGAAAAGCCTGAAGATAAACTCCACAGAGCAGCCCACGGCAACCCGAGCAGGCGGGCCTGAGGTCACTGGGGCCTTCCAAGCGGGCATTCGGCCCTTTTGGGTCCACCTGCACCGCTGGCCCCGCTGGGTGGGCTGTGGCTCCAAAAGCCCCCGGGACCAGCGCCGGGTCTGCGGCGCGGGCGGAGGGGGCTCGGCGGCCTGGCGCCTACCGCCCTCCCCGCGGGGCCAGGCCAGTTAAGTCCCCTCCGAACCTCAGAAGGGGCGCCCCGTACCCTATCCCCTTCCCCGGTTCCTCACCGGCAGCGCCCAGAACTGCGAGCGCGAGCAGGGGGGCACGTGCGTGCGAGGCCGGGACCCGCCGGGAAATCTCACCGGGCAGCCCCCACCCAACTCGGGCCTCCGCTGCTGCTCCGCCTGCGCAAGCCCTACCGCCTCGGGGGCCTAACGCGTCACGTGTCCCCGCGCCGGGTGACGCCGAGCCCGCGATTCCCAGGCGGCAGCGCGGCCTCGAGAGCGGGACTGACGCTAAAACGGCGGCCATGTTTGTTGATGGCACCGACTTTTCCTAACTGCCGCAGCGGAGCGAACCCAGGGACACGCGGCTTCTTAGCTCCAGGGGAAGGGCAGGGTGGAACTTTCAGGACCGCGCCTCTCCCACTGGACACCGACCGCTCGATCCCCAGGATGCCTGGTCGGCTGAACCCGGACCCTAGCATTTGATCTAATAGTTAAGACTTTGCATGGGGCGGGAGTTGGTGCGTTTTGGTGGAGAAAATCTCCCGGTGGCCCCCAGCTCCCCTCCTCGGGCCAAGCACATCTCTTTGCCATCAAGCTCAAACCCCTGGAGTGCCAGACAACTGTCGTAGTTGCAAATGCTTGGCTCATTTTAACAGAAAACTGGCTGGAGAGGCTTGTCAGAGACTTTTCCTAACTGCCGCAGCGGAGCGAACCCAGGGACACGCGGCTTCTTAGCTCCAGGGGAAGGGCAGGGTGGAACTTTCAGGACCGCGCCTCTCCCACTGGACACCGACCGCTCGATCCCCAGGATGCCTGGTCGGCTGAACCCGGACCCTAGCATTTGATCTAATAGTTAAGACTTTGCATGGGGCGGGAGTTGGTGCGTTTTGGTGGAGAAAATCTCCCGGTGGCCCCCAGCTCCCCTCCTCGGGCCAAGCACATCTCTTTGCCATCAAGCTCAAACCCCTGGAGTGCCAGACAACTGTCGTAGTTGCAAATGCTTGGCTCATTTTAACAGAAAACTGGCTGGAGAGGCTTGTCAGAGGTTACACAGCTGATAAGTACTGGAGCTGAGCGTTCTGACTCCAAGCCAAAGCATTCACCACTGCATTATCACGGGCTCTGCAGTGTCATTCATAGATCTTCTGCCTTTCTAAAGTAGACAAATGGTCAGTGGCTTCCGAAGGGCTGAGAAACTGACATTAACCCTGCTACAGTGTCCAGAGTCACCCATAAAGTAAAGTCGCTCAGTTGTGTCCGACTCTTTGCGACCCCGTGGACTGTAGCCTACCAGGCTCTCCGTTCATCGGGTTTTCCAGGCAAGAATACTGGAGTGGGTTGTCATTTCCTTCTCCACAGGGTCTTCCCAACCCAGGGATCGAACCCGATTCTCCCGCACTGCAGGAAAGACGCTTTACCGTCTGAGCCACCAAAGAAGTCTTTAAGCCTCATTCTAAAAATTAAAGAGAACCTGAAGTTAAAATTTATCCTACGCCTGCCTGCTCCTTTCAGTTAAGTTGCTCAGTCGTGTCCGACTCTGGGACCCCATGAACTGCAGCATGCCAGGCCTCCCTGTCCATCACCAACTCCCAGAGTTCACTCAAACTCATCATCGAGGTGGTGATGCCATTCAGCCATCTCATCCTTCTCCTCCTGCCCCCAATCCCTCCCAGCATCAGTCTTTTCTAATGAGTCAGCTGTTCACATGAGGTGGCCAAAGTATTGGAGTTTCAGCTTTAGCATCAGTCCTTCCAAAGAACACCCAGCACTGATCTCCTTTAATATGGACTGGTTGGACCTCCTTGCAGTCCAAGGGACTCTCAAGAGTCTTCTCCAACACAGTTCAAAAGCATCAATTCTTCGGTGCTCAGCTTTCTTCACAGTCCAACTCTCACATCCATACACCACTACTGTAAAAACCAGAGCCTTGACTAGACGGACCTTAGTCGGCAAAGTAATGTCTCTGCTTTTGAATATGCTATCTAGGTTGATCATAACTTTCCTTCCAAGGAGTAAGCGTCTTTTAATTTCATAGCTGCAATCACCATCTGCAGTGACTTTGGAGCCCCCCCCCCAAATAAGGAACAAACCCACAAAGCTAAAAAAAAAAAAAAAACAAGACTGCACAGAAGACATGTCAGTATGTTTTTGGAAGACCAAGAGCAGTGAAACTTACTCAGTGCTTAACATATGGCAGGCACTGTTCTGAGCGCATTTCACATATTAATTTATTCAATCCTTTTAGCCTAAAAGATACACTTTATTTGAACAAGGAAGCCTCTCTGCAGATGGAGTAGTTAGCATAAACAAAACTGCATCAAGTGATTCACAAAGCAGAACTCCCATAAGGTTCTGGATACCAGGGTAGTTGAGGCAGGACTGGAAATGGGCATTGCTAATGTTGTATATCCAACAGACACAGACATCCTCTCTCCAGTCCTGTGAAGCTGGGACTGGTACCCATCCTTCCCCAGGCAGAAGTCTAGCATTTATGATGTTGAAGATAGGGGATTAGAAAGGTTCTAGACACATTACAAAGAATGCAAGTTACTATCCTGAATAGTAAAATGCCGTTGGCCCCTTTTCTGCCCCTCACAAAACAAAGGCACTCTTGTCCCACTCCCCTCATCACCCTCTCCCCCAAACCCTGTTTTTCTCTGGAGTAACAGAGCACATGAAAGACCACAGAGAAATGATTTATAGGTGATATTTGGCATCCCCCAGTTGGTGGCTCAGATGGTAAAGAATCCACCTGCAAAGCAGGAGACCTGGGTTTGATTCCTGGGTTGGGAAGATGCCCTGGAGGGATGGCAACCCACTCCAGTATTCTCACCTGTAGAATCCCATAGACAGATTGGTGGCCTACGATCGAAATGAGTTGGAGATGACTGAGCAAATAATCACAGCAGAGTAGGCAGGTTTGGGACTCACAAACAGCACTTACAAACATTTTTGTTTGGAATTTAAAGGAAACAGAAAGCAGAATAAATGTTTTGTTTTTAAATATCTTTAAACTAACATTCTCAGGTGGCTCAGATGGTAAAGAATCTGTCTGCAATTCTGAGACCTGGGTTTGATCCCTGGGGTGGGAAGATCCCCTGGAGAACGGAATGGCTACCTACTCCAGTATTCTTGCCTGAAGAAGTCCATGGACAGAAGAGCCTGGCAGGCTACAGTCCAGGAGGCACAAAGAGTGGGACATGACTGAAGTGACTAACACTTTCAGATGAATCAAGAGAATTTTTTCCTAAAGGGGAGATAATGGAGTATAGCAAAGAGTTCTTCAAATTTAAAAATGCTATCCCAAATCTTAAAAACATCAATAGAAAAGTAGGAAGTGTTTACTAAAAGTAGAAAAGTCTACTAAAAAGTAGAATTTTAAAAACAGGTGAAAAATACAGCAAAAACAAAAGGATCTAGTATCCAATAAAGAGATTCAATGTGGAGACAATTCTTTCTAGTCTAGAATTCTTAAACCCAACCAGTCAAGAAAAGGGGAAGAGGATGAGATGGTTGGGTGGCATCACCAACTCCATGGATGAGTTTGAGCAAGCTTCAGGAGTTGGTGATAGACAAGGAAGCCTGGTGTGCTACAATCCATTGGGTTGCAGAGTTGGACACAATTGAGCAACTGAACTGAATCAAGGAACATAAAAGAATAGTTTCTACATGCAACTAGCTTAGAGCAGGAAGAGAGGGTTCTTTCTTGGAATGGTGTGGAGTGAGGGTGAGAATTGTTAAGATTACCTGATATCTGACCAAGAGGAAAACAGATTAAAGAGGGTTTACAATCCTATTGGGGGGGAACTGGTAAGAACTAGTGAGCCACAGAAAAAGAAACAAAGCAAAAAAGCGAGGAAAAGCAATCAATGTATACTTGCGTGCTGTCACTTGTCGTTTCCAACTTTTTGCGACCCTATGGACTATAGCATGTCAGGCTCCTATCCTTGGGATTCTCCAGGCAAGAATACTTAAGTGGATTGCCACGCCCTCCTCCAGGGGAGCTCCCCAACCTAGGGATCGAATCCATGTCTCCTGTGTCCCCTGGGTTGGCAGGCAGGTTCTTTACCACTAGAGCCATCTGGAAGCCCTCACAGTATACTTACATACCAATAAAAAAAACCTTTTAAGCTCAACACTGTGATCTGATTAAAGCACAGGGGAACTGAGGGAGGTATAAGAGTTCAAAATTCTCATACTGCAGAAGAAAATGTCTATATGGTAGTTAACCTTTTGGAGTCCAGAAACAACCATATAAGCCTACTGTTTTGAAATACAGGAGTACCTGGTAGGGTACTTAAAAAGTGAAAAGTGATGAATGGATAAGGGACAAGGCCTTTGATCAGGGTTAGCTGTCCAACTTTAAGCTCATGCTTAGGAAGCTATCATTTGGTAGCCAAGGATTGCTGGTTCTATAAGGTCTTTTGGAGCAGAGTCATGGGAGGAGTATCAGTTGAAGGGCCTGTGTGAAGTAACACGACATTAATACAGGACCACTGGACTGGTTTCAGGAAATTAGGATTCTAAACCAAAGGACTTACTAACTCTTACATGTTCTCGGGCAGCCCACTGAATATTAGCTTGTTTCTTTACAACAGGGACTCGGAGCTTGCCTCCATCTGCAGTAAGGACTGAGAGCATGTGGTTTCAGCCATGAACGTAACTGAGCATTAGATGGAAAATCTTCTGATCATACTTATTGGCTAATTAGCACTTGATAAAGATCCGTATTACTTTTCTTCCTGATCCCCCTTTCCTTTTGAACTCCCTCCAACCCCCACACATGTGAATTTTAAATATATCCACATTTCAATGCTAATAATTATTTGGCCAAAACTTGAATTCACAGTTCAGTGAGGAACTAGAAAAGAAAACAAGTGGAGGCAAATGTTTTAAGAGAAGACACACACAAAAAAAAGAACCAAAAATGAGAAATGTACATGAGGAGCATTATGATACTTAAAATAAGATTTTAAAACCTAGAATCCACAGGCTAGAAGACTGAAGAGTTTGGAAATGTGTAGGGGACGCCTGCAATCGGTTTCTAGACCAAAAACTTTTCAGTTTCCCAAGAACTGGGACAAAAGGGAACAACTTAAGGTCAGTGAGAGAACAAACTGGGAACCAAGGGCCAGGTGTTCATGGAGAAGCTTCAGTTGAACTGGGCTTTGGACTTAATGGGGCAAGAGGCAGAGATCAGACTCTGGACACAGATGTGCTTCAGCTCATTTTTCCTCCCTTTATTCCATAGGATTTATTCTGTTAGCACTCTGTAAGAACCTCCATGTGCTTTTTGTCCTAAACAAAAATGCCTCTTCCCTTCTTTGAAGAATTTTGGCATTCCTCTGATTTCTTAACGTTGGACATTAGCGAGCCTAAGCAAATTCAAAGGAGCTGAAACTAGCTGAAACTTAACCATTAACCTTGCCAGGCCTTTCACTTGCAGAATCGAGCTTAATCCTGAGAAAAACCCTCCGAGATAATTACCGTGTGCAGTCACTCGGCCAGTTAAGGGGGAGAGGTGAGACCTAACTCCAAAACCATTCCTTTCGACCACTAAGTTCTCTTTTTAGCATGCTAGATTCATAATGTACTAAGAGCCAACAAGGGGAGGCTGTAATGTTAAATGAGGCCTTCAAGACAAACGTCTAGAAACAGATCAAGTTGTCATCTCCCATCTCTCATCATAACACTCCTGCCACTCTAGGGGTTACAGTAACAGTAGGGAGAACTGGGAATCCTGACAAAAATACTCCAAGATAAGTCTCTTTCCTAAGAAGGCTAAACTTAACCAAATCTTTTGAGATCTTCTGACCCACATTTAAGTCACAGAAATCCCCATCTCTTCGTTGGTAAGAAAAATGACATTCATAAACTATGTTCTGTGAGCAGGACTAATGACAGGATTTCTCTCATCCTACGATGCCTTAAAAAACAAGGAAAGCTTTAAGTGCTATGCCTTCACATATAATGGAAACAGGGTTCTGATATTCCATGATTAGCTTGCTGTTGGAAGTCTTAATGTGCAGTGAAGGTTCTGATTACAGAGGTTACATGAATGAGGGAGAGAATTCCTAAGAAGGCTAAACTTAACCAAATCTTTTGAGATCTTCTGACCCACATTTAAGTCACAGAAATCCCCATCTCTTCGTTGGTAAGAAAAATGACATTCATAAACTATGTTCTGTGAGCAGGACTAATGACAGGATTTCTCTCATCCTACGATGCCTTAAAAAACAAGGAAAGCTTTAAGTGCTATGCCTTCACATATAATGGAAACAGGGTTCTGATATTCCATGATTAGCTTGCTGTTGGAAGTCTTAATGTGCAGTGAAGGTTCTGATTACAGAGGTTACATGAATGAGGGAGAGACTTATTTTGACATTTAAGTATTAGTATTTTATTTCCAGCACTCACGTTCATCCTTGAGTTAGAAAGATCTAGTAGACTCTAGGGGGCTCTTTTGAAATACATTTACGTACTAGTGATGGAAAAATCAACAGGAACTAGCACACCGTTTTTTTATGTATCTACATGGTATATCTCCTATAGGAGACTGTTTGGCTTAGCACTCTCGGCAGCTCCAGTGCAATCTCATAGAACATCCTAGCTTTCACTGATCCACACCTAATGGTGCCCGAAATACAGCCATGCTTCCTACCTTGCCTCAGAATCCATGAAAGTCTACAGATTCTCTCAGCTCCAAAAGCAGTGTTTACTGAAATCAGGATTTTGCTTTCCTGAAGCAGACAACATCTGACAGTAAAGAAGATGACAAAGTTTGACTTAACCCAAACTGTGTGAAGACTAAAGACCAATTTCACCATTCTGCTTTTCAATGTAGTTTCCAGAAATCAACTGTGATGGAAAGCAGGAAATAACTATGTTAAAAGTTTACTAACTCCTAAAAAGCTGGAAGTTAATTTAAGAGTTTATTATGATTTATAAGTCTCATTTTAAAAACATCAGTCCATCAAACCATGTAGGAATAAGTATGCAAAAAGTCTGCAAAACAAAACATACTTTAAACATGTTTAAGTAGAGAGGTTATCTGAAATTCTGGATTTTCAGTCACTTCATTATTTGCATTATTATGCAATGGCAGCCAAATAATCCTTAACTTCAGTTGGGGTAAGCCTCCTAAATCCGGCTTCGTTGCAGATTCCAACTTCTATATTATCTTCTGTCATCTGCCCTTCAAAGCTTTCCTAATGAAGGAGGGGAAAGGTCAATTTTCCAAACAGTTAATTATAAAATCACTATAAACCCAATCATTAGATATTGAACTAACCTTTAGGGTTAATATGGCTGTATGAATGGCATCTTCAAGTTCCAGATCTTCATTATATCTGAAGAATTTTTTTTAAGAAAAACAATGACTTATGGCACTATTAAGATGATTCATGACTAAGAAAACACAATGACAGCAACAGCGTAAGATTTTTTAAACATCTAATAAGACATTCTTAAAAATATTAAGTTACAGACTAATTCTCCTAGTCTCCTCACTAAGCTGACCCCAAAATAAGAAATTGACAATTATTTGGGCTGCATTCCTGACATCATGAAGAGTGTAACCCTAACACGAGTTTACTTAAGAAATTTCCTTAAGTATTTTAATATGATCAGCATGTGGTGGCAATATTATAACAATTTACAAAAATAAAGCAGAGAAATCAAACCTTTAGTAAAATTTCATAACGTTTGGAAGATTCACCAATAATATGGAAGAGGAAAAAGAAAGTGCTTTAAGATCCTAAGATTATTTAAGCTTACCAAGTAATCCCAGGTCTAAGATTTTTAAGTAATCTTAACATTAATATTATCTGAGAATGCACTGAAAAGGTTCATTTGGTAGTTAAAATCAATGCAGACTCCTCCCATCCAAAACATAGGACACTTTTTAGTGGGCTATAATAATGCTGAGTCTAGAATACAGCTGAAATTAAGTGAGGGCAGTCTGCTGTGGTGGGCAGGGGCAGATTTTTATGTATAATTCCAATTTTTATCAAGTACCTACATCACGTCTTTTTTTGTGTTTTTTAATTTATATTTGGCTGCACTGGGTCTCCGTAGCCGTGCGCGGGCTTCCTCTGGTCGAGGTGAGCAGGCGCTACTCTCCTATTGAGGAGCAAGGGCTCTAAGGCACTCAGACTTCAGCAGTTGTAGCCCATGGGCTTCGTCGCTTTGCAGCATGTGGGATCCTCCCAGACCAGGGATCAAACCTGTGGCCCTGCATTGGCAGAAGGATTCTTAACCACCAGACTACCAGGGAAGCCCCATATGTCACATCTACCATCAACACCAGGTACTTGGTTTAATCTACCATCAACACCAGGTACTTGGGTTCACTATATATATATATATATATATTTTTTTTTTTTTTGGTAAATGTCAAAATGAAAATGATAGAGGATCCTGGTGGGCTACAGTCCATGTGTCCTCAAAGAATCAGTCATGACTGAGTGACTGAGCACACATACAAACTGTTATCACTTAAACCATTTAAAAATTTTCTTCCCAAATTTTTTACTCCAAATCCAACGGTCTCTTTTATTCTTTTTGAAATGGTAGGAAAAAAGTGAAGTAAAAAAATTTAAAAAAACATTTAGGAAAACGTGAGAATGTAGAAAGAGAAGTCCTTAAGAAATTAATAATACCACTTAATATACCGAAGGCTGGGGAGCCCAAGTACAGACAATAAGTTTGTTCTATCAGTAGCTAGGCTTGACTACAGTCATGCAACAAATTTGTTTATAGATTAATGATATTATTTAGAGAGCTGAAGACTGTAGAGTAAGTGTGGTAATGAATCTAGTTTTATAAATCTACCTTTTCTCAAGGAAAGTTTTCCCATTCACATAGTTCTTTCCCATTGCTGTGGCTTTCCAGGCAAAG
Organism: Madoqua kirkii; assembly: GCA_006408675.1. Classification (NCBI taxonomy): domain Eukaryota; kingdom Metazoa; phylum Chordata; class Mammalia; order Artiodactyla; family Bovidae; genus Madoqua; species Madoqua kirkii. Next base: position 24,326 of record SJYC01026593.1, read on the forward strand.
TAAGCTCCCTAATCAGGAGAGGAAGAGGAAACAAAAACAAAAACACACATTTTAAATCATTAAATCATATAATTATTTATGACTCTGACATTTATTTTTCAGTTCCATAATTTGTCTCTAACTTCTAAGGTTTTCAGGATATTTACTGGAATGCAATGAGCTATGTCACAAAATAAATTAATGTGATAAAAAAGAGGCATGAAGAAACTTTTGGAGGTACAGCATCTTGATTGTATTGATGATTTTCTCAGTTATTTAATGCATCAAAACCCCATCAAATATGTATAATTTACTGTATAAAATTTATGTAAAAAAAAGAATGAGATTAGTTTAGAGCAAATAATCAAAAGTAATATTTTAGCTTACTGCGATTGAAAAGCTCTAAAAATTATATCTGAAAAATGGTGACCAGCTCTCCATCATCATTGGTGAACAAACTAAAAAGACACAGCTTTGCACTAAAAATTTTCAAAGGTGTCGATAATTTGTAATCTAAAGTTACACGAAAACAGCTACCACATCATATGTGACTCATCTACTGAAAAAGTACATATGCACACATATACAGAAATTGAAAGCAACAGACCATATTTTAAAAGAAAACAAGTGACTTAGCTATAACAAGGGGAAAGGGCAAAAGATGAAGGCTGGATTTCCATGATGGTGGCTCTGCTACCCTCAGGAAAGGAAGATAAGAGGACTTGGCATTTAGCTTCAGAAGCTCAGATATGGATTAACAGACACTGTCAAAGTTCCTCACATACTTAATTTTTCTGACTTAACAACCTAAATATTTTTGCTTTTTCAGATTACAAAGCTAGAGTATAAGATGTGCACTGAGTAAACCTGCCATTACCTAATGATCTATAAACTATGAAATATCAGTTTCTAATAGTGAATCTTTTCTTCTGGGTCTCCTCACAGCAAACATGACAGACGTGAGACACACGTGGAGGAGTGGTGCCTTCTCCAGACACCTGCCAACCCAGACACCAATCTTCTGCTTTATAGCAGACGACTCACTCATTTTGCAAAACATCAAAGTCATGACAGGAACATCAATATTTGTGCAGAAGAGTCACTTCAAGTCAACCCCAAGATTAATGTAATGGCAAAGGGCACTGCCCACTCCCAGAAAGGTTTTAACTGAATTTAAAATTACAATTAGCTTTAATCATAATTTTTAAAAGAATTCCACAGATTTACAGAGATTTGATAACAACTACTTCAACAAATCATTCTGTGAAGTTAATTAGCATGCCAGAAGAACAGAGGGCAGAACTAAAGGAGGTTCCTTATCAGAGACGAAGTTACCAATATTTTAAATGTACAAGTGAACATTATTACTTCTAAAGCCCAAATGGAAGAGAAAATACTCTTAATTTGTAAGGTTTTTATGGCTTATATTTTTATTAGATATTCAAAGAGCACTTTAATAAACCCCTCAAATACATCTAATGATACTTACAGATGGATCTGACTGAAATAAATAAGGCCGTCCCTCATTCCAACCACAGATAAGTAAAGAAACTCCAAATGGGCGAACACCACTGAACAAAGAGAAATGAAAATCAATCGGTGCCTCCATGGTGTTAAAGTCAACTTAATGTAAGAAGTTATTTATACTCTCAAGTAAAGCAAGTTATCAGGTAACCGAATTAGACTTCTAAGTTCCTTAAAAAACATTTAACACCTTTCTAAACAAATCAGTTCAAAATGAATTTTCTTTATGGTACTGAGGAACAACAGTCAAATCATTTTGGTAAATAGACTAATACAAATATTGGGGTTAATAAGTGTGGGTAACAACACTTCATGTCCTAGTAAAATAGCAAATTTCAGCAAATGCAGCTTTTCCACTGGTTTTACATATCAGCAATTACCTCATTATTTTCATACCCAAACTCAAGAACACTGGAATTAAAATGAATACAGATGCGTCAGTTACTACTTTCATCAAGTGCTTACAATCATTTCCAGCTAGAAGATAAATCTGGAAGCAGCAATGGCTGCCTGCCCATAAAGAAATGTTTTAATCACTGTCAAAAGGACTTTATCTAGAAGCTGCTTTCTGCTGTTACATGAACAGCAAGAAAACATTCCCGCTTTCTCTTTAAGAAAGTATTTCAGGTCCAGTTAAGATCAGAACAATTCATTCATAGTGGTTTTCTTCACTGATTAAGGAAATACAGGAATACTGAGTCCTCTTTTTTTTTTTCTCCTGAAATATGTCTACTTTTACATAGGTAAGATGAATTTTTTCCCCTAATTCATGACACATTTCAAATAATAAAATCAACTTACCCTGACTGGGTGTATTCCTGCATCACAGAAGCTACTCTCTGGACCAGCTGAGCTGTGGGAATGGGTTCTTGGTAAACGAGATAGTACTGTTGAGCTAGTTTTCTAGCTCTGTGCACAAGTACCCTGAAAAACAGAAAAGAAATAAGAATTAAAATTCAGATGCTTTACATCCTCAAGACTCATTCACCTTCTACAGGCATACAACTATAGCCCAAGTTTGACATGCATCTCTTTAATAGTAGCTCTCAGCTGTAAACCAGTCTTGTTCTTACATCCAATTACAGTTAACTTTTAAGAAAATATCAGAGCGTCACTGAAGAGCTAAACTACAGGAAATGGACAAGAATAAGACAGAAGGAAAACTATGGACTAGAGGTATCAATCAGTTTAATAGAGACAGCTTTAGTGCACAGGAGAGCTTTATCTCTTGTCACAGCATCTTCAAGAGTATGCATGCCCCCCTTACCCCAAGAGAAGCTACCTTAGCATTTGATATCTCACTCCAGGCAATACACTAATATGCATACACATGAACACACATAAACACACGTGTTAAGGCATCTCACTTTGCCTCAGTCATGTCTACAGACTGAACTTCAAAGAGTACCATGAAACTATTTATAATGTAAAAAATGAAAAATCTGTCAAAAGTATAATGATTAAGTATATTGGCAAGACAAGAAAGATTTACCTCTCCCTGCTCAGATGCTACTGATCTGAGCTCCACATTAACCCTGTGAGCAAGCCCTCTGCAGAGTCTGTTGACCCTGTGAGTGGTGGTGCACTGCATTTGCCCTCCCTGCAATGGCAACAGGTCCACTGCAGTGAAGCCCGAGCACAGAGCTGCTGCCAACTCACAAAAGTGAAACTCTGGCTCTACCTATCTGTTCCACAAAATCAGTAACAAGTATCGATAATCCTTTCAATTGTTAAATGACAAACATAGAAAACTGTCAATCTCTTTAAACTTGCTGGTACCCTGATGGAACCGGATTACTTTCTTTCTGTGTGTATTAAAGAAGAGACTACATAAACGTCTGGATCCTAACTGGCGTCATACTCTACAACTTCCAGTGGCCTTTTTGAGAATTCTATCCTTTTGCTAAAAACAGAAATAAATACAACGAGGTTAACTCTGGATAGTATGCTTTCTTTTGCTGTCTGGTAAACTTTTTTAAAATAAAGTTTATTATAACATGTATTGCCGAGGCCTTGGATGGTAAAAGAGAAGAGAGATGACAGGGCTAAGTACTATATCCATCTCCTCTTTTAACAAGTGAGGAGCACTAAGTTCTCCTTCAAGTAACCCCCAGTCTGCCTCATACTGGCAGCTAACTAACTTCAGCTGCTGTTGTTCAACTAAGCAAAAAACAAGAAGGTAGGTGATTAAAGGAAAACATCCCTTGGTTTTTCTTCCCAAAGTATCGAAAACAAGGAATTCATGTGATAGTGATACACGGTACCTGTAATCTGGGCCCATGCCACTATACACCAAACCTATATGCTTGGTGATTGGTTCCACTTTGTGGACACTTCGCTCATCATACAGAATGGATTTCTGTTTCTTCTCAGTTGCCAAGACCACGCCATTTGCAGCTTAAAAAAAAGAAAACAGACTTGAATGTTTAATCATTTAAACACTCTGTTTTAATAGTTTTCTAGTTATAGAAGCATTTCTGCCAAACTCCTTTATTTTCTTTTTTATAAAACCTTTTCTTCTGACTTTCTATATTAGAATCACCAAAGGAATGGTAAATCAGCTTTCCCTCAACGGCCATCTGTATTGCACAAGAAATCCCTGAGTTAAAGGTATTATGCAACTTTTCCTAAAGTATTCTAGGACACCTTAGAGTACATAAGTTTTAAAATTATGGAATTCTGCCTACTTGGCATACTGTTCTTATAATTTGAAACTTAAAAACCAATGATACATTTTTGTAAGGTATCCTTAAATTTTACAATTAACCTTTTCTAAGTTAAAAAATTTAATCTTCTTTGGTTTATTACTTCTTTAAACATCAAAATACTATAGATTAACAAAAAGAACAGTTAAAAATTATGCTGCCACAACTATTTTTACATTAATGGCTTATTAATCCCCAAAGAGCATTACAACTAATAATAGGAATCTGAAGTGAATGAAGCATTTAATTACCTTTAATTCCCACTGAAGGAGCTCCTCCAGCTACAGCAGCCAAGGCATATTCTATCTGGACAAGTTTACCAGATGGGCTTAAAAAGAAACAAAGGTATTGCTAAATTTCACATTCTCAAATATTTATTATAGAAGCATCTCTGAGAAAAGGGCAGGCAAATAGGCCAAATCCATTAATCAAGCATCAAGGAATAGATGGGCTTTGAAAATTTATCAGAAGTTATATAGAAACCAAATTTATTAGGTGATTTGAACATATTCATAATGAAACACTAATCTCTTTCCTTTGGTTGATTTTTCTTGTCTGCCATTTAAAGCAGTATCATTATACTTTTCTTTCACCACTCACCAATAGTTTTCTCATCTGTAAAATGCAGATAATAGTGTTACCTAGTTCAAAGGTTGTTGTGAAAATTAAATGAAATGATGCCTTTTGTTCCTGGCACAAAATTAGCACTAAGTAAACACCAAATAGTAATGTTATTAAGAACATGTATGTGTCTGTTAAATACCAAAAAACAGTATCTATTCCATGTGGGTGGAGTTTAACATTTTATAAAGTAGACATGACCTAACACGTAAGATCTAGATGTCAGTCACAACAAAATACAACAACAAAAAAACTATTTCAAGATGCTGTGAGCTGGTTATACTTAACGTATCTGGCTCCACTGAGTTTGACAGTCAAATACTAGGTCCAAATTGGCTTTTTAGGTCATATATTATTTCAGTCTAGTTGCTGAGTGTTAGAACAAATACCATAAACATCACCAACCTTTCTATTTGATTGATAAAGTCTTTGAATGAAAATAATTTGTCCAAAGTGAGAACAAGCTAGGTCCATATACCCAATCTATAATCTTCAGTTTCAGAAGGTCATTTGTTTCATCTTCATAAAATTAGAGCTACTGTCACTCAAGTCTCAACTCACACCATGCCATCACACTCCAGAGACACAACTATCCTTAAAATTCAAAAAACCCCTCTGACAAGACAATCCCTGTTTGCAATGCACTTCACCACTATCTGGTGAACTCCTTCCAAGTCATTCTCTAATCCTCAGTAGAAGTGTCATTTTCTCAAGGAAAGCTGCCCTGACCACCCAGACTGAATCCCACACACTCATACCTAAGTGTCCCATGCTTCCTCCTTGGCTCAGAGTCATCACACTTGAATTATTTTGTAATATTCACAAAGTATAAGCTCTGTTCAATCAATACACCAACACATAACTGATGAACAGATTCATCTGACTGACAGACAGACATCCACACCTATTTAAGGAATAAACCTAGGGGTAGCAGTCTAAAGACTGTTAAATGACAAAATTAGCTGATTTGAGCAGTGCAATCCCAAAGCACCAAGATCTCTATCAGGGATAACTGAAAAACAATAGCCCTCCAGCGAGTTTTCTTATTTTCCACTCTTACTTCCATTCCCTGATCTGGAGTTACTTTTGTATCATAACATCTTCCACTTAAATCCTTTTTTATTCATTCACAATAAAAGCTCCTTACTCTGGCCTACAGGGCCCTGCAAGACTGGTCCAGACCCAGGATAACTCCCTGCTCATGATACTGTAACACACTGGCCTTCTATCAATTCAGTCTTTCTCAACTTCAGCACTTTCAAACATGCTTTTCCCTGTCTGCAACTCTCCCTACCCCTAAATTTTCAAATAGCTGGCTCCCTTTCATCTTCCAGTCCCCTCAAACAACCCCCAAGCATTGGTCTTTCCTGACCACCCAATCTAAAGTTACATTCCTTCTTTCACCCTCTCTTAATAAAAATTCCTGAGTAAGGGAAAAACATTCTTCAGAGTGTATGAGTAGGCACCCATTTGTTTACCCTCTGATTGTCAATGAAGTGAAAGTCGCTCAGTCCTGTCTGACTCTTTGCAATCCCATAGGCTATACAGTCCATGGAATTCTCCAGGCCAGAATACTGGAGTAAGTAGCCTTTCTCTTCTCCAGGGCATCTTCCCAACTCAACTAGGTCTCCCGCATTGCAGGCAGATTCTTTACCAGCTGAACTACAAGGGAAGCCCAATACTGGAGTAGGTAACCTATCCCTTCTCCAGGGGATCCTCCCCACCCAGGAATTGAACAGGGGTCTCCTGCACTGCAGGAGGATTCTTTACCAGCTGAGCTATGAAGGAAGCCCACTGGTTCTCAATATCCCCAACTAAATGTTATCCTCAAGAACACCTTTTTATCCTATAGTATAGTCTCATCATGTCTCCCATTAATAATTCTGATTACAACAGGCTAGAAACAATTTTTAAAATCCAAAACAGAATCGCACCATATTAAAAAAAAAAAGAGTGTGTTTAAACAAGGAAATTTATTATAGAAAGATTCAGTCCCTGATAACCTAAGGTTGCTTCATGTTTCAGCTAGGATTAGGATAACACTTTCTTAAAGATAAAGGCCCAGGTTTTGTCTCGAATACGAACAGTAGCGACCTGTCAAACTTTGTTTCCTATCACTGTATATGAGGGGATCTTTTTTTAAGAAGATAAATATTCTAGTATTTTAAGAAGACATTACACAGTAATGCAAAGTATATTAATTTTGTCGTCAGAAAGAACCCAGTTTAAATATTAACCTATGACCAGAGAGGACTTATTGAATTTGAGTTGTGGTCAGCTCACCTGTAAGATGTTTAGAAAACATGTATCACACAGGGTAGCCTAAAGAGATGGGAGTAAGCTCCATCCACACAGAAAGTACTCAACAAGTTAGATGCCGCCCGTCTTTAGCTGTCAGATAATATTTTTAATTAACTAGGCCATTACTGATCTGTAGGAAAATAGCCAAATTGAATCCTTCTCCCGTCAGTAAAGCCTTTGGTGACGGCTTTCTTACACCGGGAACGATGATAGTGCATCTCTGATTATTTTGAAAAATATGCTTACATAAATATTCTAAAGTTTAAAAGCCTACCATCTTTCTTTAAATAAACATATCCCCTTCCAAAAATAACAGCCCCAAAGCAAATACAGCCTATTTTGGAGCCTACAAAGACAATGGGCTAGAAACACTGCCACTTTCACTTTCAGTTCTTCAACTTCCAGTAGGGGCACCGAAGAAATCGAAAGCGGGAAAGGGTTTCCAAAGACATTAGCACCAAACGGAAGCTAAGACTAGAACTGAACTGTAATGTTGGGTCTTTTCAAGAAAAAGGAACCCTACAGGGCTGACCAAGATTCCGACCTCCAGAAGCTCCTGAATCAGGCCTGCTTGAGTCGGGAAGAAAATCTTTTGAGTTCTGAACAGGAAACCTGGAAGCAGCTCACTCAAAATTGTCTTTTTCTCTAGTTCCAAAGCGAAAGAAAATCCCTGAGTGAGGGCCTCAACTTCCCACAGCGCCTAGATCCCTCAGGATACCTGACTCGCGTTCCCACGGTCCCCAGGCACCAATGCTCCCGAGGCCGCGGGAAGGCCCCGCAAATGACTTGGCAAACTGCATTTCCACCCCCATTTCCTACTAGGCCCTCAGGAAGCGCCAAGTCAGAGACCAGGAAGGTAAAAACCTGGTCGGCAGAGCTCCTGCAACCTCGGTTACATGGAGGACTTCGGGAGTCCCATACATACCTGAATGTAGTCAGCGAAAAGCTGTAACCACGCTCCGCCATCTTTACCCGAAGACCCAACGCACATCCGCGCACATGCGCACTGAAGCCAAGTTTAGTTTCTTTTCCCCGCCCCGCGCGTTCCTTTCTAGATTTATGATTGGAGGAAAGGCAGAGCCGCTCCAGAAGCATGCTGGGAGTTATAGTTCCAGGTGCGCGTTTGCCCGACTCTGTGTCTATGCGCATGCTCAAGGTAGGGGCAGGACCCAGAGGCCTGGTGGGAGTGGCTTTCGGCGGAGCAACATGGCGCCCACCATGCTGGTGCTGCTGGTTCCGCCGTTGCCCGTAGCCCGAGGACTTCTCCGGAACTGTTGGAAGCAGCTGCAGCGGAAGCTTCTGCAGAGCCGACCAGGTTTTCCTAGTCCTCCATGGGGTACGTAAAGAAGGCCTCCTTGGAGAAGGGTTTGGACTGGGGACTCCAGGCAGCGTGGTGAAGTCTGCTCGTATTTAGCCTGCTCGGGTCTTCTGATCTCTGGCTGCGTGTAGGAATCGTTGTCCCGGACATTCACTTACTTAGGAACAAAGACAGCAGTTTTTGCTCCCCAGTCTCCTGCAAAAAGGAAAAGAAACGTCCTCTGACTGTCCCATTCCTACAGAGAATGTAACCGAAGTGCATTAACTTAGCATCAAGGGACACCGCTCTCTAGATCTTATCTTTTCTTTCCAGTCCAGTCCACCACCTAAAGCAGTTTGCCTTCTGTAGCAGTTGAGCTGTGTCAATTGTCTCTTGATCCTCTATTTCCCCTGAAAACTAATTTTAAATGGAAATATCTTAGGTGTTAAAATTGTCGTTGCTTTAACATTTACATTCTGCTCGACTTCGGAGTTATCCCGAACGTAATAATGGTAATACTTAGGAGAGCTCACTAAATGTCAAGTGAAGTGAAGTCGCTCAGTCGTGTCCGACTCTTTGCGACCCCATGGACTGTAGCACGCCAGGCTCCTGGGTCCATGGTATTTTCCAGGCAAGAATACTGGAGTGGGTTGCCATTTCCTTCTCCAGGGGAACTTCCCGACTCAAGGATCGAACCCGACTCTCCCGCATTGTAGGCAGACGCTGTAGGCAGCCACCTGAAATGTCCCACTGAATATCAAAGTCAACATATATTTCATAAAATAATCTCCATTATGATCCCATTAGGTGTCTCCACTTTTCAACTGAAGAACTAGACTCAGAAAGGCCCCAAGGTCACACAGACCTTCCAGAGCCTGTGCTATTAACCACTGGTCTGTGCTTAGCAATACTTTCAGGTATATTGAAAAGGAGTATCAGTTGTTAAGTGTTAAACAGCGTTGTATATTTTTAAGAATTCCTAAAATCAAAAGAAGTATTACAGGCCTGAGGAATATAGCAAGGAGAGGGTAAAGAAATCTTTTTTTTTAAGTTTTATTTTATTTTTAATTGAAAGATAATTACTTTACTGTGTTGGTTTCTGCCATGCATCAACATGAATCGGCCATAGGTATACATATGTCCCCTCACTCTTGAACTTCCCTCCCACCTCACACTATTTTATAAACAGTTTAGAAAAACAAAAATGAAACGGGTTGGTGATCACAAGAGTAAATTAATATCCTAGAAAGAGTGATGACTTAATTCTTTTCCTTAGAGTACTTTCCTTAAGGAACAAGACTAAATATTATGAGAACTAAGTGTCTTAAAGGGCCTATCAGGTTATATGACAGAGGAGCTAACTCAACTTGAATATAATAATAAAAAAAAGACAATCAGCATTTATATCTGTGCTGGTAGGAAGTGAATTTTGAAAGCCTCAAGCTTAAGATTTACTTGTAGCTAGGTACTGCCCATCAAGTAGAATGTGGACAATTGGGTGAATTTTTTTTTTTTTTTTTTGCCTTGGTTTGTTTAAATTTGGTGCCTCTCACACTTTTATTCATGTTCACTAAACCCCTGAGTTCTGTATTTTAAGGTGAGAAACTTTTGGTAGAATTCCACTGATTCATTTAAGCAAGTGCCACTAATGTTCTGTTCTAAAATTATTTCAGGTATGAACTTTAAGTATATTTTAATAGCTACTAAGGTTTCCTGTTAAATGTCTATTGAATGCAATGTTTTAAGTTACATAGGCCTGCTGATACATTACTTTTGATTGTTAAAGAGAATGATACTTGGAAATGCTCATTTCAGAGCTAGAAACCATTCTGTATCTCCATGGTTTATTTTGTAGGACCAGCGTTAGTGGTCCAAGGTCCAGCTATATTTTCAGAACCAACAGATGATACCAGTGGAAGTACAGAGACGTCCAGCCTTTTGGATAGTATATTTTGGATGGCAGCTCCTAAAAACAGGCGCAGCATTGAAGTGAACCGGTGTAGGAGAAGAAACCCTCATAAGCTTATTAAAGTTAAGGTAATATGGTGATTTTTGTGGGTGTACTTTTTCTCATGCCCACCACTGCATCATCTCTTGATTTGTCCATATAACCTATAAGTAAATTATTTTTAGATCCTGTATGTCTACCTTTCCCTGGTCTAAATAAATCCAGTATTCTTGTTATATATGTATGCGTCTACTGTTCTGTAGGCTAAATACTCAGAACACAGACAAGGAGGCAGTTCAGAGTCTGGACAGAGGACTGGGTTATAAAGAATCTGTGTGACTTTTGTATTGTGAGCTGTGCCAGTCCTGAGCTGTGTGATTTTGAACTATATGTAAATAAACATTTTAACTATTGCAGAGCCTAAAATTAAAGTCAGAAGCAGTAGATCTGTTTGATATGAAGTTTTATTAACCCCAACAAATTTATTCTCTTCTCTTCCTGAGTCCAGTGAGATACTGTGAAGTAAAATCCTTAGATAAGTAGAAAAAATAGTTAATATCTTAATAAGTGCCTTTGATATATCTTAAGTGTTTTACATGAATTATATTTTCAGAACAGCTCTCTGAAGTAAATATTGTTTTGCTCAGTTTGAGAATGAAGAAACTGAGACAAGAAGAATTCATCTATGATCCCAAACTGAAGTAGTAGAACCAGGATTTGAGCCCTGGAAATGGCAACCCACTCCAGTGTTCTTGCCTTGAGAATCCCAGGGATGGGGGATCCTGGTGGGCTGCCGTCTATGGGGTCATCGGACACAACTGAAGTGACTTAACAGTGTCCTGTCGATGTCCTATTCTCTTGAAATTTTTGTGTGTGTGTTCCTATCCTTAGACAATTCTAGGTCTCAGTGCTCCTTCTCCGTCTCCCCACCCCCACCCCCAGCACCCACCTACCATCTCCCATGGGTATACTTTCTTCATTGATCTAGTAACAAAAAGTATAGTGTTTATTACCTTTGATTTATTAATCTATGGTTTTAACAGCCGTGATTTGAGTTCATGTTTATTCCACGGCGTTCCCCAGGGCAGTGCAGATGGAACTCAAGGACAGAAAATTGACTTCCATAAGCCTCCACATTCAGTATTAAAACAAACCCTTAGAACATAAGCTCAAAAGTATTACTGAGTCATGGTTGGGACCACAGTTAAAATGTGGAACTGTAAAATACTTCATTAATTTAGACAGTTTTCTGTTAATATATAATTTGTTATGCTGAGGGCTTTGTTAGGAAAAGAGCGACTTACTGACCATGGGTATTTTTTCAGTTCCTTGAGTTGAATGTACAGTCCAGTTTTCCACGTATTGGAGTAAGATGAGAAGTCGGTGGATCAAATGATTTGCAAGGTTCTTTTTTTCTTTTAGGGTTTCCCTGGTAGCCTAGACTGTAAAGAATCTGCCTGCAATGCGGGAGACCCAGGTTTGATCCCTGGGTTGGGAAGATCCCCTGGAGAAGGGAATGGCAACCCACTCCAGTATTCTTGCCTGGAAAACTCCACAGGCAGAGGACCCTGGCAAGCTACAGTCCATGGGATCACAAAGGGTTAGACATGACTGAGCAACTAACACTTGTTTCTTTTAGAAAATGAAGAAGTTACTGTTGTCATCTGCCTCATAAATGTATGTTAGTCTTCAGACATGTTTAGAGTTTCTTTGATGTTCCTATTTATTTTTCATATATATTTCAACTCTGCCTTTAGAACCCACTGAAAGGACTTCTTTAGAGGTTAGAATTATCTTATTAAAATTGGATAGATGTATAAAAACTCATTAAAATAGCCTCAAGTTGTAATATATCAAGAGTTTTACATTAAGAAATAATCAATGTTCATTTATAGGAAGAAAAATCACACCCCATACCAACTATACATCATATAGGAATTTGAATTGCACTGTGATAATTAGGGGAAGCCCACTTGTAATGTGTTTGGCATCTTGTTCTTCCCGGATTGACTGAAAGGAAGAATGAATTCCCTGTGCCTTGGTCTCTTAGTTAAGATGCTGGCTGTGTGGATCACCCATGGGCTCCTTACCAGATGTTTAGCTTTTGAGGCTGGGGGAATGGAGTACCATTTCACATAGTAAGACTGTTGTATTTAAGTAAAAATGTACCAGATTCAAAGTTGGTAAACCTAGATTCTAACTCCAGTTTTCCTGGAATTTAAATTGATTAATTCAAATCAATATGTGTCCTTAGTTTCCTGATTAAAATGAGGTTGAACTGAGTACTCTGTGACCTTGTGCAGGATGAAATATAAGCCTCATCCTTGATGATGTGTGTATTTTGTTGCCTCTCATTAATTTTTCTTTCTTTCTTTCTTTTTAAAGAACAATATAGACTTTTGTCCTGAATGTGGTCACCTGAAACAGAAACATGTCCTCTGTGGCTATTGCTATGAGAAGGTGTGCAAGGAGACAGCAGAAATCAGAAGACAGATAGGGAAGCAAGAGGGGGGCCCTTTCAAGGCTCCTACTGTGGAGACCGTGGTGCTGTACTCAGGGGAGACACCCTCTGAGCACGATCAAGGCAAGAGGATCATTGAGCGAGAGAGGAAGCGGCCATCCTGGTTCACCCAGAATTGACATCAAACATGTTGCAAGAGGATAACTTCACATAAGACCTTCCTCCTGAAAAAGGAAGATTCTTTGCTTTTACATTGATTGTGTGCTTATTTTTAAGTCATCGATGTAGCTTCAAACATCCTTTATAAGCAGTTTTTTGCAGGTAATTTGCATCAGGAGTAAAGTCTAAATGTTTCTGCAGAGGCTCAATAGATTTCTGTGTCTGTTTCTATTATATAGTGAAGTTTCAGTAAAGATAACATTTTCAGGACTGAGAGATAAAACATAATTTAAAATTCATAGCCAAAATTAGGAGTCTGGGTTCTAGTTTTATTTGTTTGCAACTGGTTTTTCTTACTTAAGAATACTTACATGTATGCTTTTGTTTAACACTTGGAAATAGGTTATGTAAATTCTCTATCATTTTTTTTAAGATGGTAGATGTAGCAGTAAGAAAAAGGTTGTTCTGTTTCTTGTTTTTCTTTTGTCTTAGCAAATTAAAATTGCCTTTGTATGGCACTTTGTATGAGACATAGTACATTACTTTTTTTAGATGGAACAGTTCTTGACATTTTACATTAAATCACAATAATATTCAAAATTCATTAGATGTTTATGAGATCTGTAATTAATAGTTTTGGGAGAGAGATTTTTTAAAGGGGATGTAAGTGAATTCACTAGCATACAGGAAATGTACTGAAGGGATTGCTCTTGCATTTTCCTTCTAATATGACCTTTCAGCTTATTTCACATTTCATCATATTTATCTCTATAACAATGGGTTTTTTAGCAATGCAGTTCATATTTCCCTCTCCTTTCCCCATTTCTGTGTCTACTGTGAGTCCAGAGTTTGGTGTTTTCTGCCTCATGGGAAAAAAAATATATTAGAAGTGAAATAGCTTATTAAAACACAAAGTAAAAAAAATATAGTTGAATGAAAAATCAGTATGCAAAGTAAGATAAAGCCCAGGGATATATTTAAAACAAAATGCATGCTGCAGTGTCCTGAATACTTACAAGAATTAGGCAGTGAATTCAGCACTGAACTTGCTTTTTCTTGAAAAGGACATCTGTACATGAGTCTCCACAAGTTGACATGTGATCCAGAAGTGTACCTCTACCCTGATATTGTAGACAAATGCCAGAGGTACGTTTGCCCCTGAGATGTCATGAGGATTCTGTGATCCATGTTAACAAACATTCCTAGAAGTAAAATGACCAATATCATACAGTACAGTATAGACCAAAGGTAGAGTGTGATTCAGTGAGAGAAAATCCTGAAATCTTCCAAAATACTGGAGTCTCAGTAATTAGCTCTTTGAAGACTTAGCTGCACCTTCATTTATTAAAAAAAAAAAAAAAACATTCTGAAGGAACTGGTTGCTTATTCTTATTCCAGCAATCCCCCTGCAGATAATGATTTTTCCCTCTTACAAGCCTTAGAAGTGCCTAGTGTCAAACTTCAGGTGTATACTTGAGGTAGAATCAGGATTCGTGGTGCTTTAGTCACTCAGTCGTGTCCGACTTTTTGTGACTCCATGGACTGTAGCCCGCCAGGCTCCTCTGCTCATGGGATTTTTCCAGGCAAGAATACCGGAGTGGGTTGGCATTTCCTTCTCCAGGGGATCTTCCCCACCCAGGGCTGGAACCTGAGTCTTCCACATTGCAGGCACTTTATCTGTTGATCTACTAGGAAAGCCCACATGATCACGGAGGCTGAGGCTAACAAGGCACGCACCTGACTTCTGCTCCCTACTCAGCATCTCAGTCGACTGTCAGGTTGCAAAGTACGTCTGAGCACACATTTTCCATAGATTGGGCAGGAGGCTACAGAGCTGAACCTAGTGAGAACATTGGTCAGGACCACTTTTCTGTTTGCTCTTCATGGAGTATAAGCGTTTCTAAATGCATCCCCAAATTAGCAAAACCAGATACCTAGTTAATGTCAGACAACCATGACATAAAGGTGAGTGCCTATCACTTTTTGAAGAGGTTATCCCACAAAGTTATCTTTATAATAGGTTATATCAATTTATACCTCCAGTTTTTACTATCAGAAACAAAAATCATGAGTTTGTGTAAAAGATTTGTTCATGTTTTGTACACTAGCAGTGACCCTCATCCCTACTTGCCCCTTTGAGACATTTTACTTTTGGAGGGAGGGATGGTGAGGAGGTGATGTCCTCTGAGCTTGGTGGCACTTCCCTCCCTCCATCTTCTTTTTTAAAAAAAAAAAAAAAAAAAGCTGGTTCCTGGCAGATAGCCAAGTTCTGAAAACCTAAGCATCTGACTTCATTGCATCTCCCAGCCAGAGTCCTTTGAACCCTAAGCATCTCTCCTGAGCTGTTAACAATGAACTTGCAATTACTAGTTTGCAGTCTTCTCATATTTCTCATACATCTTAATAGTTTTTAAATTACAGAAATAATACTATAATTAATGAAACAACATAAAGTATACAACGAAAAGTTAAGAATCATTTCTCTACCACCATGGAGTATATGTTTCTAAATGCCACACGGCCAAGAGGTGGTTTCTGAAACAGGTTTGATCGTATCCCTCCCTGATAAAAACCAGGCTCCTAATCAAACCCTGTCTGGTATCCTCAGGATATGTCCCAGTCTGTGCGGACACAAAGCATGGTATGTGTGTGTACTAGTGCGGTACACACCCTGCCCTCAGGTGTTTGAAGCCATAACCAGGTTGAGCAAAGCATGCATCCATCTTGGCATGCGTCACTCCTCCCACTGTCCCCTCTTGGCTCCACTCTTATATCACTGAGTCTCCCTCCCAGGCCCCTTTTCTGATCCACTCACTTTCCCCAACCTCTTTTAGAGTCCCCAAGTCCCCATCCTTGAGGCTGTCATACACTGTTGTGGCTTTAAACAGCAACTCTGATTTGGTATTTCTTGCATGGACCTCTCCCCTGAACTCTAGATTCATATGCAACTGTGAAGTTGGCCTTCCAGTCGTCAGATGTCTTAACCAAGTGTCTGCACTCAGAATCTCTTCTCAATAGGGTCCTACTGTTCCCTCAGTCTTCTCCATCTCAGTTGATGCCAACTCTATTCTCCAAATTGTTCAGTCATCCTTGACTCCCGAAGTCCCTCTTTCTGTGTGTGTCTCTCATATCCAATCTATGAGCACATATCCCACCAGTTCTACATTTAAAATATACTTAGATTCTGATCATTCATCACCAACTGCACCTCTGCCATCATCTTGCCTAGAAAACCAAAGTACCACATAAAAGTTCTCCCTGCCACCACCTTGGTCTCCTATAGTCCATTCCCAGTGCAGCACCCAGAATCCTTTCAAAGCACATCAAGTCAAGTCCCTTCTCTCTCCAAATTCCTTTACTTAAAACCTTACCTCACCCTCTCCCTCCTCCCCTCCCACCATGTCCATAGGTACGTTCTCTATGTCTGTTTCTCCATTACTGCCCTGAAAATAAATTCATCAGTACTGTCTTTCTGGATTCCATATATATGTCAGTAAACAATATTTAAATTTCTCTTTCTGACTTACTTCACTCTGTATAATAGGCTCTTGCTTCATCTACCTCATTAAAACTGACTCAAATGCATTCCTTTTTATAGCTGAGAAGTATTCCATTGTATACCTAAGGCTGATTCTTCTTAGTGTATGACAGAAAGCCACAAAATTCTGTATAGTAAATATCCTTCAATTAAATAAAATGGCAAAAAAAAAAACCCTTAATGAAACATGTAGGTACATACAGGAGGATTTTTGCTTTATGTTGATACACATTTGTAAATATACATATTCCTTGTAAGTTTTGGTAAAATCAAAAATATTTCAGATTTACTACAGAATGACCTCTAAATATTTGATTAATCTTTTAAATATATGAATGACTTTTTCATAATTTGTGTGGTGTGACTTTTAAATTTAAGATTTCCTGTTAAAGAAGTACAAAGAGTAGGGGTCTTTCACACATCCCTGGCATGGGGATCACTTCAACACTCCCCTCAGAGAACTAATTCTTACCCCTACACCTGGCCTCCCATATCCAGTTGTTATGTTTTAGAGACAGGAATAGTCCCTCAGTATTTCCAAATCTGTGTTTTGGGACTCTACTGTCTATGATTAGCGTTTCTTTTCCTGGCACACGTACCAAAATAGATGCTCTGTCTTTAGCTGCAGCTGGTAAGAAGCAATGTCATCCCGTGGCCTATATCGGTGCCTAGCATCTTAATTTGTGCCTCTTGCAACAGAATGCTGTCCCTTCCAGGGCCTGGCTTCACTGGTCTCGACAGCAGAGGACAGCCGAGAGCACGTTCTTGGTTCTGGGTGCTCTAGGGGCTAACCCAGCCCACTTTTCCCCCGGCGACTTTTACTGCTTTGGAAACAGGAAACATGGTCATGCCTCTTCCGTCACCCAGCTCCTGCTCCTCTGCTGTCCTGCTGACGTCCTGTGCCTTCCTCTTCGCCACGTTAGGGAAGTCGCTAGTGTTAAGGATGCTGTTTGGAGCAAGGACGGGAGGAAAGCTAGAAGGACAATGTGTTCTGTTCTTTACTCTCAGAAGCCCGCTTGACAGTTCAATCTGAAAATGCAATTCGAAATTTACCGGGTATCCCGAGCCGCCTCGCTAGGGGGCAGCAGGTGAACTGTACTGACGCCGTCCGCATATGGAGAGCAGACAGAATTTCTGCAGAGGGACAGGGCTTTCTGCAACGTTGAGCCCAGGTGCTGGCTTCTTTCCTCTGCCCTGAGCTTCAGCGTCGCTATTCCGTGGGGGCTCCCCTCCACCCTCTTTCCTTACTTCACACCCTTGCGGTGCAGGGTCTTCTCGATCAAATTCTTTCCAAGTGCTTTCTGCAGGATAAAAGCTCAGAACGCCACTACTTTGTAGCTGTTTCTCCAGCGTTCTCCAATATTAGCATCTCAGTGGCTAAAAAGAAGTACCATTGCCCTAATCCTGTAGTTCTTAATCAGGGCCGATTCCCTCCTGGACTCCTGGAATGGGAAACGTCTTAGTGACATTTTTGTTTGTCATCACCTGGAGTGGGGGAGGAGGAAAGCTACTGGTTTCTAGTGAGTAGACAGGGAATGTCACTGAACAAGCCCCCATCAAACTCAATAAAACTAATTTTGTTTTGAATAAAATATGTAAAAAGAAAATAGTTTTCTAGAAGTTTCACTTCCATTTGATCTTTCCCATACTTTAAACTCATGATGACCCTCAGGTCTAAACCTCCAGTCTAATTTTCCTATTGATCAACAGTCCTACATATCCAACTAATACCAGGTATTTCCATCAGGGTGTTACCTCCCAATCTAACAACTTCCAAATCTTTCCCTCAAAATTTGTTTCTCTGGTAACCTAGCTTGGATCATTTTTTCATCAAACATCTATCATGTCTCTTATTTCTTTCCAATTACAGCATAAAGTGTCAGACTTTATTTTGGGGAACTCCAGAATCATTGCAGATGGTGACTGCAGCCATGAAATTAAAAGACGCTTACTCCTTGGAAGGAAAGTTATGACCAACCTAGATAGCATATTCAAAAGCAGAGACATTAGTTTGCCCACAAAGGTCCGTCTAGTCAAGGCTATGATTTTTGCAGTGGTCATGTATGGATGTGAGAGTTGGACTATAAAGAAAGCTGAGCGCCAAAGAATTGATGCTTTTGAACTGTGATGTTGGAGAAGACTCTTGAGAGTCCCTTGGACTGCAAAGAGATCCAACCAGTCCATTCTAAAGGAGATCAGTCCTGGGTGTTCTTTGGAAGGACTGACGCTAAAGCTGAAACTCCAGTACTTTGGCCACCTCGTGCAAAGAGCTGACTCATTGGAAAAGACTCTGATGCTGGGAGGGATTGGGGGCAGGAGGAGAAGGAGATGACAGAGGATGAGATGGCTGGATGGCATCACCTACTCAATGGACGTGAGTCTGAGTGAACTCCAGGAGTTGGTGATGGACAGGGAGGCCGGGCATGCTGCAATTCATGGGATCACAAAGAGTCGGACACGACTGAACGACTGAACTGAACTGAACTGAATAGCATAGTTCTGCTCAGCTGATTGATATTTCCAGATTAGCTCACAGAAGACTATTTATCACCCCTCTAACACATCCCCGTCAGCCAAACATGTACTTGACCCAAACTTTCCCATCCTGATAAAAAGTCATTGTCTCGTGTAAAGTTGTTTAAGCAAAACCCTAGTCATTCTTGACTTTTCTCTTTCCTTCTCATCAGACACACAATTCAAAAGCAACTCTTCTTGATTTTACCCCTAGGACATATCTGAGACCTGGGGCAAATGGTTTGGAGCCAAAGGAGGGATGCAGAGAATGATTAGGGAGGGGCGAGAATGGGTCTGTGGAGACAGGCCAAGGGACTCTGGCAGTAATCTAGGTCAGAGGTGACACAGCACAGGCCAGGATGGTGGCAGTGGACATAGAACCAGGGGGAGTTGAGATATATTTCAGAGTCTTGGACTTAGTGATTACAGATCAAGCATGATTCCCACGTTTCCAGCTCAGCAACACAGGAGATGGGATTAAGGAAGCATATGTGAGGCGAGGGCAGGTTATGGGGGAAACTGAGGATACCCATTTTTGACGTTTTATTTGATATACTACTGGACATCCAAGCTGAGATAGAGAGGCAGCTAATGGACAAGTGAGTGTGTAAATTCAGAAATAGCAAGTGGAATTTTGGGGGCAGGATCTCAGTTCCCCAACCAAGGGCTGAACTCTGGCCACAGCAGTGAAAGCCCAGAATCCTAAGCACTAGGCTACCCAGGAACTCCCCCAGATGGGATGTTTCTAAAGCCCGGAAATGAATGAGATTATCGAGGGCAAGTGCTCAAGAGAAAGAAAGGGCCGTAATCTGAGGACTTGCTGCCCTGCCACAGATCCCAAGAGAGGAGAGCACGTCAGGAAGAGGGAGCCATCCGTTCAGTCAAATGTGCCTGAATGAGAATCGAAAAGAGCCCAACGACTGCGGCAAATGGAATTGGTTTGTGACATGACAAAAGTGATTTCATTTGTGTGTTGGTGGCAGAAGCCAGATTGGAGTGGGCTGAAGAGTAGGTGAACTGAGGAGGCGGAGGCAGCCTTCCTAGACAGTTCTTTCCAAAAGCCTTCCTCTGCAGGGGAGTAGAGAAGTGAGATGATCACTAGAAGAGGGCAGGGGATGGAGGGGCCAATGTGTGTGTGTGTGTTGCAAACTGAGACAGCAAATATGTATTTATGCTTATGAGAATTATCCAGTAAAAGAAGAGACTGTTGGCAAAATGATGGAGAGAAGACAACTAGCCATTCAAACAGATAGACAGGGATATCTTTAGTGAAGCGAGAAGACAAGTCCAAGGCTCACTTTTTTTAGAAGAGGGATGCATCCTTTAACCTAACATCTGAAGGTTAAATTAGGAGGATGACCTGGGACAAGACTGTGCAAACTTCACATCAAGAAAATGGTTTTGCTCATTAAAAGTAATGAGTAGAACTATATACAAAATAGATAATCAACAAGGGAACTCTGTTCAATATTTTTTAATAACCTATATGAGAAAAGAATCTGAAAAAGAACAGAATCGTATAACTGAATCACTTTGCTATATACCTGAAACTAACATAACATTGTAAATCAACTGTACACCAATATAAATTTTTTTTAAATGAGTAGAGAGTAGTTGTAGTATTTATGAGGAGGAACTTAAAATTGGTTTTTAAAAAGACACGATTTAGGCCTAACTCTTTTGAATCCCCAGGCTGTTAGTCAAATGCGTGATAACTTTTCTTTGGTTTTATTTTTATGCTTACAACCTTATCCCATGTTGTCAGATTAACAAAAATAATTTCTTCAATTTTTCTATGAATTTTTTTTTTTTTCACTTTGAAGCAAAAGGAGTTGATGATGGACAGGGAGGCCTGGCATCACAAAGAGTCAGACACAACTGAGAGACTGAACTGAACGGAAAGCGTCAATCCATCGGGAATTAATTTGTAGAATGTGCTTATTCATATTTGGTTACTTGGAGTCTTTGTCACTACGCGTGGGCTCTCTCTGTCTGCGGTGAGCAGGGGCTGCTCCTGTCCAGTGCGAAGGCTTCTCGTGGTGGCTTCCCTTGTTGCCAAGCCCAGGCTCTAGGCACTTAGGTTTCAGTAGCTGCAGTACTTGGGCTTGGTTTTTGGAGGTTGTGGTTCCTAGAGCTCCTGAGCTCCAGTAATTGTGATGCATGAATTTTAAGTTCCCTGAGGCATGTGGAAGCCTCCCAGGCCAGGGATCAAACCCATGTCCCCTGTATTGGTAGGCAGATTCTTATCCACTGTACCACTAAGGAAGTTCTGGATTAATTTTGGTATGTGATATACGGACAGAATCTAACATGATTCACTTTTTACCCTCAGGTGCATCACTGATTTCATCTTTAGAGAAATGTCTGTTCAACTCCGTAGTCCATTTTGAATCAAATTGTTTGATTTTATTGTTGTGGTTGAATTGTGGAGGTTCTTTATATATTCTGGATATGAACCCCTTATAAAATATATGGTTGGCAGATATTTTCTCATGGGTTGCCTTTTCAGTCTATGGATGGCAACCTTTAATGCACAAAGGATTAATACTGTTTAATGTTTACACACTTTTCCACTATAAATTCTTCCATATGCTAGGATCTCTCAGGCTGTTCCTTCCCATTTCTGTTCATGTACCAGGACAATAACATTTTAATTACTGCCACATTATAATGCATTTTACAGTGAAGTAAAGGAGGTATCTCCTCTTTACTCTTCTTTGTTTAAAAGAAAAAATAGCTCTGTATTTTCCAAAGTGGACTTTATAATCATCTGAGCGAGTGTTACATTCATTAGGATTTTGCTTAAGACAATATTAACCCTAAAATTTAATGAATTTGACATATTTAGTCTTTCTACATAGCAACATTAGTATTTTTCTCAATTTATTTCATCTTATTTCCTACCCCTAATTAAGATTATCTAGTTTTCCTCAGACAGATCCCATGCACTCATTACAAGGATCAGTGCCCTTGACTCAAACCAGTGGCAGCAAAGAGGAGACTGTATCCTTTTACTTAGATGGTGAGACCTCCACTTCCATCAAACACATCCATTTACTAAAGTAGCTGGAGAAGCCAAAAGAAATCTGAGAAGCCTAATTCACTTTCATGCTTTTCTGGAATAAGCCTAGAAGTCTGGGTCTCTGACTCTGCCCTCAGGACAGCCCCCTCTACAATTTTCCTTTTCCCATTTTCCTGCCATTAGACTTAGATGAAGCAAGTAATTCCATCTGGTCTGATATACTGATGATTTAATGTTATGTGTCATGTGCCATTGCAGAGGCTTAATGCTTATTCTGCTGATACAATCTTCTAGAATTTGAAGGCCAGGGACATCTAAGTCTATACTCTGAGCTAACCTAGGATGTGGTTTATAGGAGGTAAAAATGAGCACTAGGAAAGATAAGTTCTCAAAGCCTTTTAAAAAATATTATTTTCAATTAACTCTATCATTCAGAAACCATATTAGTCTTTAGGAACTTCCCTGACCACCCAGTGGTTAAGATTCAGCTTCCAATGCAGGGGGTGGTACAAGGTCCATCCCTGGTTGGGGAGCTAAGATCTCACATGCCTTAGAGCCAAAAATCCCCAACACATAAAACAGAATCAATATTGTAACAAATCCAATAAAGACTTTAAAAATAATATAATGAAATTTAAAAGATAAAATGCCTTTAAAAAAAAACAAACAAAAACAATATTCATCTTTATATTAAACTCAAAAGCATTTTACTTCAATATGTTGGTGAACATTTACTGAATATCTATTATATGTCAGGCATTTTGCATATGTTATAAATAATCTTTAAAATAACACTGAAGAACAGATATTAATCACCATAGCTATCGACTATTGAGTGTGTACAACACATGAGGCCCAGTGCTGAATGTTTCCCATAGATATTGTATTTTTATATAGTATATATTGTTGTAAAATTCTGATTTTTTTCTGTGATATTTCTTGTATCTGATCCAGAAAGCCAGATATTTTAATTTTTCAAAGATGGGAAAACAAAAAGGAAAAAAAGAAAGCTTTTAAAAATCCTGGTCTTTAACAGAGAAAGCAGAGAAATAAACTCTTGGGGGAGGCACATGTTAGTAAACAGGGCTCCTTGCCCCAAGCGCTTGCTCAGTGTCCTGAGCCAGAGAGGAGGAGAAAGTTTCCCGGGCCTTGCCTGTCCCACCCAGTCCCCACTCACACTCTACCCTTAGAGGAGGGCTAGAGTCTTATTCTTCGGGTGCAGCCTCAGGGAGGCAGAAAGTCTCCAGGGAAGAAAGGGCTGCATGGTATTTTTAGGCAGGTGGGCCTTTTGCAGTACATGGAGACGTGAAAACTACAGACGGTCTGGTCCTGACAAGCCTTGCTTAAGGAACCAAGAATGCTCCAGGTCGTGTGGATAGAAGACCAGGGGCCAGGCAGGATGATGGCTTCTCAGTGGACACCAAAGACCCACGTCTGCCCTGTCTCTTGTCACTAGGTAAATCCTCCAAAATCTAAAGGGAAAAAAGGAAAGGCATCCTTGAGAAAGGTAGACCTAGTGAAGTAAGTCAGGAAGAGAAAGACAAATGTCGTATGAACTCACTTATATGTGAAATCTAAAATATGACACAAATGAATGTATCTATGAAACAGAAACAGACCCACAGACGTAAAGAACAGGCTTGTGTTTGCCGAGAGGGGAAGGCTGGGGGAAAGATGGAATAGGAGGTTGGGATTAGCAGATATAAGCTGTTATATATAGAATGGTTAAAAAATAAGTTTTTGTATAGCACAGAAACTATATTCAATATCCTATGATAAACCATATGGAAAAATATAAAAAGAAGGTATATATGTGTGTGTGTGTATAACTGAATTGCTTTGCTATACATTAGAAATTAACACAACATTGTAAACCAACTACACTTCAAAAATAAAAAGAGAAAAAAGAGCAAAATCCTAGGGGCTTATCATTAGACCACCTTTGGGTTTACAGATGGTAAAAATGACCAAAAATCACCTACAGTCTAGAGCTCACAGAGGGGAGCTGGGATCTAAGGTCGGCCTTGGCTCCTATTTCCCTGAGCCTCACGGCCTCCACAGGGTGGCCATGTGCTCATCTTAAGGCCTCTCTTTTTAATTCTATGGAACAAATGTTGGCCAGTCTCCCAGATGGCATATGGATATTCATAGTAGAATCGATTATTCGAGCTTGAAAGGAAATGACTTAGTCCAATGGCTTCATCTGAAGCTCAGGAAATTTAAGCCTAGATTTAACCCAAGATCACAAAGCCAATGAATGTTAGATAAGAGTCTAGAACTGTTTACCTAGACCGTAATACCAGCCACACTTGATTTTTAAATGTCCATTTTTTAAGAAATAACATAAATACAAAGCATCATCAAAAATTGAGATAATGAGACACTGTGATTGTAACTTCTGGAGGTAATGATACTTCTTTCTCCATGGTTATGATGCCAGTTTATACAAACAGTAGCAATTATGAGACCTGGTGATTTCCTTGTAACACTAGGGCTACCATGTTGAAGAGTGCAAATGAAGAACATTTCCATCATTTCAGAAAGGCCCATGGGACACCACTGCTCTACAGAAAATCAATCAAGGAGTTAAATGAAGTTGATGGAGTTCATTCTAAACACTATCAATCTTCAGAATGTCCTTGGTATCAAAATGGTGGGGTTAACATACCCTGTACTCACTTCTGTATGTTATACAGAGGACAATATTAGTTAAATGAATGGCAACTTAATTCACAGTTCCCCAGGCTTGCACGTAAAGATCTCTCTCACTGAGACATCACCAACATTGGTGATGTCATTTTTTTTGCAGATGTATTTCTATTTTATGATGCTCTCTTCATAAGAAGCAATTTTTGGACTTATAAATTTTATCCTTTTTTGCTTTTTTAATTTATTAAATTGAGTTTTGCCCTTATTTTTCGGAAATATCCATTCACCTAAACTTTAATAAAACTAGTCACATCCATGTATGTTTTTTATCTGTTGACTCAATCTAGGAGAAATGCATTGAAACTTTCCATAACAATTGAGTTTTTGTTTGCCTGCATGAGGCCCTGGGTTCGTTCCTGGCATCGCCACCAAAAAAAAAAATTGAGTTTTTGAAGTTTTCTCTTTATATTTTGAGCATTAAAAGTTTCTTGTGATGATATGTTAGTTTTTACATGGTCAGAAATAATACAGAGACATCATGCACATAGTTTAACTGAGTTCCCCCCAGTGGTAACATTTGTAAAACTGTAGTATAATATCACACCCAGAATATCAACATTCAAACAATCCATGGATCGTATTCAGATTCTCCCAGTTTTATTTGTACTTGTATATGTGACTGTGTGTGTGTGTTTAGCTCTAAATAATTTTATCACAGTCATACGGAACAAATCCATCACCAAAGGACCCCTCTCTTGATTTATATTTTTTCTGAAGGAATGCTTGAGTTCACATGCAACACTCTGGGGATATCTGATTTGTGGGTTAAGGGGCAGGGGAATTCAGAAAGTGTATTTCTGAGGGGAAATAAAAGGATGTGGCTATAAGGGAAGAGAAAAAAGCAACTAAACTTTAGACATAAACAAAGACTCAAGGTTAGCCTGAATTTTTTTTGTTGTTGTTCAGTAGCTACATCATGTCCAACTCTGCAACACCATGGACTGTGGCACACTAGGCTTCCCTGTCCTTCACTGTCTCCCTGAGTTTGCTCAACCTCATGTCCATTGAGTCAGTGATGCTATCTAACCATCTCACCCTGTCACCTCCTTCTTCCCTTGCCCTCAATCTTCCCCAGAATCAGGTTCTTTTCCAAAGAGTTGGCCAAAATATTAGAGCTTCAGTTTCAGCATCAGTCCTTCCAATGAATAATCAGGGTTGATTTCCTTTAAGATTGACTGGTTTGATCTTCTTGCATTCCTAGGGACTACCAAGAGTCTTCTCCAGCACTGCAACTGGAAAGCCTGATACATAGAAGGCTTGGTTCACGTTTTCAACATAACCTCAATGCTAAACTGCATCTCTATCTACAGACCCAATAACCTTCTCTAAGCTAATATGTCCAAAAGACAACCTTTGATCTTTCTCCTTCTTTCTGATCTTCTCCTCCTTCAGGCTTCCCTCTTTCAGTAAACACTAGCATTAATCACCTCCCATTTTTGGAATTATCCTCTCCTACACATATCCAGTCTTTTAGCAAAACTTGTTGGCTTTACCTTCAAAGTTCAGAATGAACCTGACCTTGTCTGTAGCCCCTCCTCTTCCCCCATCCCGGCCCATTAGCCTCACTGTCATTGTGCTGACTCATAACTTGTCTCCAGCTTTCTGCTGTTACCCCTATATTTCATTCTTCTCTCAGTTGGAGCAATTCTTTTGAAAAAAGGTCAGATTATGTTTCCTTTGCTCAAAACCCTCCCTTGGCATCCATGTCTTATCAGAATGAAGTGTAAGCTGCTATCTGGAGCCTCAAGTCCATTCCCAAGTCTGTCTATCAGCCACCTACTCTTTCAACCACTTTCCCCTTTGCTCCCTGTGCTTCAGAATTTGTGTTCAGATTTTGTCCTTTCTGTTCATCAAACATGTCCAACCCTGCTCAGTCCTGGGCTCCTTGATGTGCACAGCTCCCTCTGCTTGCAAGGCTGCCTGAAGCTGTACAGTGTATTCCTCACTTCATTCAGGCCTCTGTCCCAGGTCACCATCTAAGAGAGATTTTCCTGACTACTGGGACCTCAGCTCCCTTCTCTTCTGCAGGAGCCCTTTGCCTAGTGTCATCCTAGTATTACAAACATGCTTTTCATTGGTCTTTTATCCTCCTGTTACTTGCTTTTTAGCCAACTGAAAGCCAGGATTTTGCCTATCTCTCTGTTGTGCCCCTGTACCTCTCCTGGCATCTGCCACATAGAAGACAACTTAATGAACCTTGTTTGAATGGATGAATAAATGTCACTGTTTTATACCATGAACCATAGTAAATGTGAAATGATGTAAGAGAATGAAGCCTCACAACAGGTCCACATACTAGCTATTTTTAAACTCTCTGATGGATGTTGGAAAAATGAAAATTTCTGGATGATCATCTGAAGCTACTAAGTGCCACTCGTCACAACTCTTGTCATAATCAACTCATTAAAGTAGGGGAGGCACACTGTTTATCTAACTGAATGAGTGTAAACCAGGAAGGTGAGGACACAAATGTAAAGTCTGTGGGTTGAAGTTAACGCAGAAAAGTGTAGTGTTAAGTAAACATAGGGGCAGTGACACACACTCTGCACTGACAGACCTATACACTGTTACAGGGCAAGAGGAACGTCATCTCTTGCAAAAGAGAGAAAAGGATGAAATGGAGAAGTTGAGATTGGCACTACTTAAATCTATGCCTTTATGTTTTATCTCCTAATTGTGACCCAAGGTTATAAATCAAGATAATAAAAACTGATAAATGCATTGCCTTAATTTTTCCCCCAGGGGAGGTAAAGGCAGATGGAAGAAAGCATCAAAACAAAACCTCTGGCAGAGACTCCTCATTACTGTTCATTTTATTTCCTGGCATTCAAAGACAAGAGTGCAGTTTTTACTTGTCGTTGCAGAGGAGGTGGAGCCTGGGGTCAGAAAATAACAGTGGAAGCCACAAGAGAGAAAGTTGCTTTTAGAGTGAGAAGTGAAAAGGGTTCTCAGTGACGCTGCAAATACTGTGCACAGGTCCTTTGTGCTCACAACCCAAATCTGGGGCCCATGCTCAGCTCTTAGACAGAAGTAAATATTCCTAACAACTTTCAGAGGTTTAGGTGAAAGGATAAGAAATTAAACCAAAGTTGGAGGGAATTAATCTCTAGTTTAGCTGACTTCTTGCTAAATATCTACCTCCTGAGGTTCTACAGTCAAAAAGGAAGCATTCTAGAGACTTAGCTTCTCCCCCTTTCTTTATTAAAGTGATAGAGATTTCTTTTTTTCTAAAGAATAAGAATATATTCTCTACAGTATTTAACAATGCACCTCTATCTCCAGAGATCTCCAGGGTATGCTGGTAAGTTACTTTTATCTTTCATGAGAAATAGGAGGCAAATGAATAATACAGATAATCTCTTAGAAGCCTTCAAAATAGGAAATTTGGGGCTGCCCTGGAAGTCCAGTGGTTAAGATTCTGTGCTGCCACTGAACCCATTGAACCCACAAGGAGCAAGTGTTCAGTCCTTGGTTGGGGAACTAAGATTCTACATGCGTGGCAAAAAAAAAAGAAAGAAAGAAAATTTAATCTTCTATGAAGTCAGAAATTTACTCCATAAAACCAACTCAAGAAAATAATTTCTGTCTTCAAAAGCCTCCAGAGCTTGCAATGAAGGGCAAAATCCACACCAGAGTTCTCCTTCCTTGTCCCGCCTTTGTTCCCTGAGTGAAGGTCATGGTAAAGATGGAGTAAGATGAGAAGAGGCAAATGAAGAAGCTGGGGCTTGAATAATGCACAAGCTGGAGCATTCCCATGGGAGCAAGTGGGAGTGAACTGTGGCTCCCAGGTCTCTGAACAGGGATCACTCATTCATGACCAGCAGGCTGATGGTGCTTTGAGAAGCAGAGCAGGGTGTGAACTTAATCCTGGCTCCTCCCCTTGCTTCTTAGTTCAGTGACCATGAGCCCTCAGTTTCCTTGTCTGTCAATTACATAACTTTTTAAAATATATTTTTAATGGACTGCTTTTAAAACCTTTATTGAATTTGCTACAATATTGCTTCTTTTTTATTATTTTTTATTTTTTTACCTTCAGACAAGTGGGATCTTAGCTTCCTGACCAGAATCAAAAATGCACCCTGCTTTGGAAGGTGAAATCTTAACCACTGGAAGAACAAGGATGTTCCTACATAAATTGTTAACTAAACAATGCATAAATGTACCTCCGCTGGTACCTACTGCATAGCAGTAGTCCGAAAATGCCCATTTTCTTATCTCTTTATTACCTTTACTAAGAACAGGATGAAGGGCCCTGTGGACTTGGCAAGGAGAATATACCCTCGATAGATCATAAAGCACATTACTAGGTGTGCCCTTAAAAGACACTAGTAGAGAGAATTCGAGGAGGAGACACTAGCTAGAGGGGTCAAAGGAGCCTTTCAAAAGCAGTTTTCCAGAAAGCGCCTTGAGGCCCCTGTGCCTGGTCTCCTATTCACATCTACTTGCCTCCCAAATTCCAAGTTCAGCTTTCTTTCTTTTTTCTTTTGGCTTCACCATGTGGCATATAGGACTTCTCTGACCAGGAGTCAAACCCATACCTCTTGCATTGGAAGCACAGAGTCTTAACCACTGGACCACCAAGAAAGTCCTCCGCTTTCATCCTGATCTGGCTCCGCCTCTACTCCCCCAACCATTTCATTTATGGACTTGGGATTCTCTAACTGCCCCATTCTCTGACTTTTCCCAGGAGGCAGTTCCCGCTCCCAGCCCCCATCTGGGGGACCAGCCTCACTGTGGCAAGTGGGCCTGCTATCACCTTTCCTCTTCTGACGGTTAGATCGAGCAACTGGAAGCGCTAGGTTCAGCAGAAGGAAGCCTGGGCGTTCAGTCCCATATCACGAATCTGCCTTTGTATTGGCTGCTGGGACCACATGAGTGTAAGCCCTGCAGAGTAAATGCCTTATCGGGGATTTGAATGATTTTCCTTTCCAAAACTAAATCTTAAAAATGTGATTTAACATCATCGTTGTCCTTTAAGTGCTTCTGATTTTAGAAAGACATTCTATTAGCATCCGATACTATTAACTGAGGCGTGAGCTTGCCTTCATCAGAGGCAGAAAAGTGTCTTTGGAAAGAAACAATATCGTTACAACTCAAACATGCAAAACTCAAATCAGCAACCTTTCAACTATTTCAATTTTAAAGATTCTCACTACCTGTTATTGTTAATGAGTCTGACTCTTTGTGACCCTGTGATGGCAACACCATGCCGTTTTCCCTGTCCTTCACGATCAGAGCTTGCAATGAAGGGCAAAATCCACACCAGAGTTCTCCTTCCTTGTCCCGCCTTTGTTCCCTGAGTGAAGGTCATGGTAAAGATGGAGTAAGATGAGAAGAGGCAAATGAAGAAGCTGGGGCTTGAATAATGCACAAGCTGGAGCATTCCCATGGGAGCAAGTGGGAGTGAACTGTGGCTACCAGGTCTCTGAACAGGGATCACTCATTCATGACCAGCAGGCTGATGGTGCTTTGAGAAGCAGAGCAGGGTGTGAACTTAATCCTGGCTCCTCCCCTTGCTTCTTAGTTCAGTGACCATGAGCCCTCAGTTTCCTTGTCTGTCAATTACATAACTTTTTAAAATATATTTTTAATGGACTGCTTTTAAAACCTTTATTGAATTTGCTACAATATTGCTTCTTTTTTATTATTTTTTATTTTTTTACCTTCAGACAAGTGGGATCTTAGCTTCCTGACCAGAATCAAAAATGCACCCTGCTTTGGAAGGTGAAATCTTAACCACTGGAAGAACAAGGATGTTCCTACATAAATTGTTAACTAAACAATGCATAAATGTACCTCCGCTGGTACCTACTGCATAGCAGGTAGTCCGAAAATGCCCATTTTCTTATCTCTTTATTACCTTTACTAAGAACAGGATGAAGGGCCCTGTGGACTTGGCAAGGAGAATATACCCTCGATAGATCATAAAGCACATTACTAGGTGTGCCCTTAAAAGACACTAGTAGAGAGAATTCGAGGAGGAGACACTAGCTAGAGGGGTCAAAGGAGCCTTTCAAAAGCAGTTTTCCAGAAAGCGCCTTGAGGCCCCTGTGCCTGGTCTCCTATTCACATCTACTTGCCTCCCAAATTCCAAGTTCAGCTTTCTTTCTTTTTTCTTTTGGCTTCACCATGTGGCATATAGGACTTCTCTGACCAGGAGTCAAACCCATACCTCTTGCATTGGAAGCACAGAGTCTTAACCACTGGACCACCAAGAAAGTCCTCCGCTTTCATCCTGATCTGGCTCCGCCTCTACTCCCCCAACCATTTCATTTATGGACTTGGGATTCTCTAACTGCCCCATTCTCTGACTTTTCCCAGGAGGCAGTTCCCGCTCCCAGCCCCCATCTGGGGGACCAGCCTCACTGTGGCAAGTGGGCCTGCTATCACCTTTCCTCTTCTGACGGTTAGATCGAGCAACTGGAAGCGCTAGGTTCAGCAGAAGGAAGCCTGGGCGTTCAGTCCCATATCACGAATCTGCCTTTGTATTGGCTGCTGGGACCACATGAGTGTAAGCCCTGCAGAGTAAATGCCTTATCGGGGATTTGAATGATTTTCCTTTCCAAAACTAAATCTTAAAAATGTGATTTAACATCATCGTTGTCCTTTAAGTGCTTCTGATTTTAGAAAGACATTCTATTAGCATCCGATACTATTAACTGAGGCGTGAGCTTGCCTTCATCAGAGGCAGAAAAGTGTCTTTGGAAAGAAACAATATCGTTACAACTCAAACATGCAAAACTCAAATCAGCAACCTTTCAACTATTTCAATTTTAAAGATTCTCACTACCTGTTATTGTTAATGAGTCTGACTCTTTGTGACCCTGTGATGGCAACACCATGCCAGTTTTCCCTGTCCTTCACGATCTCCTGGAGTTTGCTCAAACTCAAAACCTCCGAGGAAGATAAAGAAATAGGGAGCAACCTTGTCTTGAGAAGAAATTGCTGCTCAGCTTTAGATGTGGTAGAGTAGAAAGAAAAAAAAAACTGCCTGACTGATAAAAAAGAATGAAATTTTGCCATTTGCAACAGCACGGATGGACTTGGATGGTATCATGCTTAGTGAAATGTCAGGCAGAGAAAGACAAATACTGTATGATTACACTTTTATTGTGATATCATATGTGGACTCTAAAAAGCAAAACAAACTAGTGAACGTAGCAAGAAAGAAATACACTCACAGGTAATAGAGAACAAACTAGTGGTTCACTACTGGGGAGAGGGAAGGGGGAAGGGGTAAGATAAGGGCAGGGGATTAAGAGGTGCAAACTACCATGTATAAAATAAACAAGCTACAGCACTGGGAATATAACAAATATCCTCTAATCCCTATAAATGGAGTATAACGTTTCAAAATTGTAAATCACTGTGTTCAACACCTGAAACTTATGTAATATTGTAAATCAACTATATTTTAATTAAAAAAAAAAAAAACCTACCTGGCTGAACAGTGTTAAATTATTTACTACGCTGTGCTCCTGCAGTGGGAGTCTGTGAAATGCTGTGTTATTTTTAAGCCTAAATAACTTCAATGATTACCATAAACCCTTAGAAATTCTCTGTACCCAATATAAAGAATATAACTTTCTAAATAATCTAATTCTCGATGCTGAGAATTAAATGTGCATTGAATTAAAAGCTATAGAGAAGCCTGTCTCTAGCACTACATACTCCCACCTTCAGTTCTGTTCAGTCACTCAGTCATGTCCAACTCTGTGACCCCATGGACTGTAGCATGCCACACTTCCCTGTCCATCACCAACTCCCGGATCTTACTCAAACTCATGTCTATCGAGCTGGTGATGCCATCAAACCATCTCATCCTCTGCCATCCCCTTCACCTTCTGCCTGCAATCTTTCCCAGCATCAGGGTCTTTTCCACTGAGTCAATTCTTTGTATCATGTGGCCAAAGTATTGGAGCTTCAGCTTCAGCATCAGTCCTTCCAATATTCAGGACTGATTTCCTTTAGGATGTGGTGATATTAGTGAACGTGATGTTTTTTGATCTTGGATAATGAAAGGTGTCAACTTGGAAGCAGCTGCGTCACTCAGTGAACTTATATTTTCCAACTGCCTCTCGTAACTGTCAAAAAACCACGCGTGGGTGAAGGATGCGTTAGACTGTCAGACAGACCGATGGGTTTTAACGGAACTAACAAAGCAGTTCATCGACAGGGTTGCAGATCCCTCAGAGCAGCTCACTTTCAAGGAATTACTATTGTTGACTTTTGGCGTACTATCAAAGAAGACAATCCACAATGATTTCAAGAGGAGATTAAAACACATCTCTCTTTTTCAATAGCTTATCTGTGGCAAAGTCGAATCCTCCATATACTTCAGCCAAAACAAGTGAGAGCGCCAGACGGAACACAGAAGCCTCAACGAGAAGCCGGCTCTCTCTGCTATGGCAGGGACACAAGAGAGAGCCGAGTGCAAACTGGGAACTCCCCAGCGGCCCAGTGATTAGCAATTGGAGCTTTCGCTGCTGTGGGCCCAGGTTTGATCCCTGGCCAGGGATCCCATAAGCCCAGCGGCTCAGCCAAAAAGCAAAACAGAAAACAAAAAAAGAAAACATGTAAACCACTGAGGTTCCTTTCATTAAAACTTTCAGTTATTTTTCATACACGTGTGATTTTTGTGAATAGGTAATGGTTTCATGATCACATCTAAATGAATTAAGACATAAATTTAAGCGTGTCTTAATCTCTCAAAATATCACAGTGAAAAGTTTAACACGCATGCATGCATGTACAGCCTTGGCAAAACATGGAACGTCTTGGAACTTCAGTTTTCTTAGATGTAAAATGGGGGCACCACGGGTTTATATGGACGACACGAGGGCCGTGCATTTACAGCCCATGGTGCAGGGCAGGAACACAGAAAATGCTCGAGAGCAGCGGACTCCCACTGTCCTCACTGCTGTTTGTTTTCCCTTCATATCAGCCCTCTCAGGAGCATCTATCTCTTCAGCCTCTCCCTCGGAAACCACAGCGATAATGGACACCGAGTAGATGCTCCCAGAACCTTCCTGACTTTTCCAGATGCTTCCTTGGCTTTGTCCTTCTTACTCTGTCTGAGTATAGAAGAGTGGAAAAGAGACTTGTATGATATTGTATCTCTTCTGCTGCTGCTGCTAAGTCGCGTCAGCTGTGTCCTATTCTGTGCGATCCTATAGACAGCAGCCCACCAGGCTCCCCCGTCCCTGGGATTCTCCAGGCAAGAACACTGGAGTGGGGTGCCATTTCCTTCTCCAAAGCATGAAAGTGAAAAGTGAAAGTGAAGTTGCTCAGCGACCCTGTGGACTGCAGCCCTCCAGGCTCCCCCCATCCCTGGGGTTTCCCAGGCAAGAGCACTGGAGTGGGTTGCCAGTGTCTTCTCCGATGGTATCTCTTACGTGCAATTTAAAAACAATACAAATGAACAGACATGCAACACAAACCCAGGCTTAGGGGCTCCACTGGTGGCTCACTGATAAAGAATCTGCCTGCCAGTGCAGGAGATGTGGGTTTGATCCTGGGTCAGGATGATCCCCTGGAGGAGGAAATGGCAACCCACTCCAGTATTCTTGGCTGGAGAATCCCATGGACAGGGGAGCCTGGCAGGCTACAGTCCATGGGGGTCGCAAAGAGTCGGACATGACTTAGCAACTACACAGATACTGTCTGATTCTCCTGAACCAGCTTGTCGTTCCAAGGGTTCTGTTCTCGGTGAGTGAGGGAGTCAGTTTTCTACTTGGCTTCAAGTTATAGATGAGGATTTAGGAAGAGCAGCTGGAGATGTAAGGAAGCCAATTTCAGCTACTTCGGTTAACTCCATGCTGGAAGGCTGACACCCCTACCCGATGGCCACAGACATGGGGAGAGCAAAGGAGACAGGCCCCAGGTGAGCCTCTGACCCCTTTCTTGGGAGGCGCCTCTGGTGTTCGGCTGTGCCCAGAGGAGGCTGCGTTCCTCTGCTCTCGTTAACCCTAGACTCTTCACCAGCATGGTGTCTGCCCTGGATCCTGCTCCTACCTCCTAAAACTACCTCCTACCCCCGCAAACCACCTCCCAAATCAGCAAAGGGCTCTGCCTCCTTTTCAGTCACAAAGAGCTCTGCATGAACCGAAATCAGTAAAGCTGCTATAAATATTTTATAAATGGCACTCTGGAAGCTCTGTTCAGACACACACACACAATGGGATTTATACGCTCACATGTGCGCTCAGCACAGAACGGCAGCACTTTCTCCCATTCAAGTTTGCTCCAAAACAGATTTAAAATTTTTGTTTGGTTGTACTGCTATGTATCAACTGCATGAGGCGATCAGCCAAGGAGAGACTGAAACATATGGACTCAACTGCAGGGCTTTGAAAGACACGGTAGAATAAGACAGAGGTGAGCTCTTATGCTCTGTTCTCTGGGGCTGCCACTCGGCTGGGCGGGAGCCGTGCCCGAACTCTGCACCCTGGGGGCACAGGGCCAAAGGGCTGCCCCGTCTCTGCAGTGCTGACGCGCTTTTAACCTCTGATCACCCCATCCGTCGCAGGAAGGAGGAGCCGGCACTGTGTTTCTCTATGTGTGTATATATAATTTTATTCACTTATTTGATTTCTGGCCGTGCTGAGTCTTCGTTGCTGCGAGAGCTTTCTCCGAGCAGCAGAGAGCGGGGACTACTCTCTAGCTGTGGGGCTCCTTTCTCGTTGCGGGGTCTGCTCTTTCTGACCGCCTGGGTTCCAGGCGTGCGGGCTTCAGTAGTCGCAGTGCGTGGGCTCAGCGCTTGCGGGTCCCTTGCTCTGGAGCGCAGGCGCAGAAGTCTCTGTGCACAGGCTTAGCTGTTTTGGGGCATGTGAGACCTTCCTGGAGCAGGCATGGCACCTGTGTCTCCTGTACCGGCAGGCAGACTCTTTACCACTGAGCCCCCAGGGACGTCCCCTGGCACTGTGTCTTTAAAGCTCCACCAGGAGAGGTGACATAGATCTTCCCAGAGAGGCAGCGAGTAGAGGGCGAGAGGGCACCGGATTAGAGGTACAGGATCCACATGGGGAAGGACCAAGGGCCTGGGGGACCCTGGGAGCAACGGAGACCAGAAGCAGCAGAGGCCAGGAGTCTGCACCTGCGTAGCATCTTTTAGTGTGGAGGGACCTTCCAAGGGGAGCTCAGGGATGCAGGGTGGACTGAACATCCAGAGCAGAAACTTCTAGAACCCTGATGAAAGAGTATCACGCCCAGCTTTGCACAGTAGACAGCACTCAGCACACACCACGGGCGTCCCATTAAAGCACAAAACCACTACTGACAAAAAGCTCTTGCTGGAATGCACCGCGCACCATGACCAGCCTCACATTCACTCTTGTTATCTTCAAGCTGACACCAAGTTAACCGCTCTCTGCTTTTCATTTATCTCACGTAATGACATT
Source organism: Madoqua kirkii (assembly GCA_006408675.1). Lineage (NCBI taxonomy): Eukaryota > Metazoa > Chordata > Mammalia > Artiodactyla > Bovidae > Madoqua > Madoqua kirkii. The sequence continues at coordinate 60,503 of SJYC01026593.1, forward strand.
TCTTCCTTATTTCTACTGCTCTTTTAGGGACGGTGCCAGAGGAAAAGAGACACCAAAGTCCCGCCGGGACCAGAGGTGTCAGGTCTTCACGCCAGTGCTTAAAGAACTGTCTGCACAGAAAGAACAGAGTTGTTGTCGCCAAGGGGGAGGGGGTTGGGAAGGGAAGGATTGGGAGTTTGGGATGAGCAGAGGCAAATTATTATATATAAGCTGGATAAACAACAAGGTCCTGCTATAGAGCAAAGGGAACTGTGGTCAGTATCCTGGAATAAACTGTAGTGGAAAACAATATGAAAAACAATGTATACATCTGTACAGAAGAATCACTAGCCCTACAGCAGAAATAAATACAACATTGTAAATCAACTGCACATCAATAATTTTTTTTTTAAATGCTGCAAAGAACCCATCATTCTGGTTCTAAAAGGGTCGTGAGACGCCTCCATTCTGCATCCCCCACCAGAGGATGCCGTGTGTGCACGCAGGGTCTGGTTCCTGGACACTGCTAGAGTTGTGCAACTCCACGTTCACAGTCATGCTCCGTATTCACAGGAAGAGGTGACTGACGCTAACCCCGGCTTCCCAGGTGGCGCTAGTGGTAAAGAATCCGCCCACGGTGCAGGAGACGGGAGATATGGGTTCAGTCTCTGGGTCGGGAGGATCCCCTGGAGAAGGAAATGGCAACCCCCTCTCGTATTCTTGCCTGGAGAATCCCACGAACAGAGGAGCCTGGAGGGCTACAGCCCAGGGGGTCGCAGAGTCAGATACCGCTGAGCACACAGCACACACACTAGCCCCGGGCCTTCCCAGAGGTGGGAACAGGCAGGCCTGAGCAGGTCACCCTGATGGATGAGAGGACCCCAGGCTCTGGTGCCAGGTCCACCCCACGCCCCCAACACCCCCGCAGACGGCCACAGGCTGGCAGCCCACCCGTCTGCCTCGGCCACCAAGTCCCGGGGAGCCTTCTGGCCTGCGCTGCAGTCTTCTCAGGCCCTGGATCTCATTTAATGTTCATGGAAAAAGAGCAATTGCTGCTTGCTGGGCCCATAGGCGTCCTGCTGAAGATGCAAACCTTGCTCACGCAGAAGCAGGAGGTAGTGTGTTCATCCTCTTCCGAAGCCATTTGAGAAGGAAAACGCTCCACCTATGGGAGCAGGGACTCCACCCATGGGAGTGAGGACTCCTCCCACAGGAGCCGGGATTCTGCCCACGGGAGCAGAGGCCCCGCCCACAGGAAGAGTCTCCACCCACAGAAGCAGAGACCCCGCCCACAGGGATAGTCTCCCTCAGGGGAGCAGAGACTCTGCCCACGGGAACAGGGACTCCGCCCATGGGAGCAGAGACCCCGTCTATGGGAGCAGAGGCCCTGCTCGCAGGAAGAGTCTCCACCCACAGACTGTCTCTTATAATGGACACTGCTAGAGTTGTGCAACTCCACGTTCACAGTCATGCTCCGTATTCACAGGAAGAGGTGACTGACGCTAACCCCGGCTTCCCAGGTGGCGCTAGTGGTAAAGAATCCGCCCACGGTGCAGGAGACGGGAGATATGGGTTCAGTCTCTGGGTCGGGAGGATCCCCTGGAGAAGGAAATGGCAACCCCCTCTCGTATTCTTGCCTGGAGAATCCCACGAACAGAGGAGCCTGGAGGGCTACAGCCCAGGGGGTCGCAGAGTCAGATACCGCTGAGCACACAGCACACACACTAGCCCCGGGCCTTCCCAGAGGTGGGAACAGGCAGGCCTGAGCAGGTCACCCTGATGGATGAGAGGACCCCAGGCTCTGGTGCCAGGTCCACCCCACGCCCCCAACACCCCCGCAGACGGCCACAGGCTGGCAGCCCACCCGTCTGCCTCGGCCACCAAGTCCCGGGGAGCCTTCTGGCCTGCGCTGCAGTCTTCTCAGGCCCTGGATCTCATTTAATGTTCATGGAAAAAGAGCAATTGCTGCTTGCTGGGCCCATAGGCGTCCTGCTGAAGATGCAAACCTTGCTCACGCAGAAGCAGGAGGTAGTGTGTTCATCCTCTTCCGAAGCCATTTGAGAAGGAAAACGCTCCACCTATGGGAGCAGGGACTCCACCCATGGGAGTGAGGACTCCTCCCACAGGAGCCGGGATTCTGCCCACGGGAGCAGAGGCCCCGCCCACAGGAAGAGTCTCCACCCACAGAAGCAGAGACCCCGCCCACAGGGATAGTCTCCCTCAGGGGAGCAGAGACTCTGCCCACGGGAACAGGGACTCCGCCCATGGGAGCAGAGACCCCGTCTATGGGAGCAGAGGCCCTGCTCGCAGGAAGAGTCTCCACCCACAGAAGCAGAGACCCCGCCCACAGGGATAGAGTCTCCACCCACAGGAAAGAGCGGAGACTCCACCCACGGGGGCAGGGCCTTGACCCACAGGAGCAAGGTCTCTGCCCGGCCTCTCACAGAGGCTGGCCCCACGTGTCTCACACAGGCTGCAGGCGCCTGTGTGTCTGTCATCTCACTTCCTTGGGAAAGGTATCAGAGACGTGGAGGGTCTTTATTTGATACTGTGGTCCCCCAGCACACGTGGAGTGAACAGTGAGAATCTTGATAGCAGATTACCATGGCTACTGCAGAAAAATTTTAAAAAGACCCCCTCCATATAGTGAACTTTTGTAACCCCAAAAGTTAACTAAATGAAATCAAGGACACTCTTTCCGTTATCTACTCTAGATTTGATGTTCAGTAAAAAATAGAACAAAGAAGGAACCAGGGTAAAACAACCTTCTGTCTGGGGACATCAAGTTTGAAATTCTATTAGTCTGGGAAACACTTTAAAGGTACAGTTTAGTAAATGGGAGGGTTTGTATCCCCGTGACTTGCAGTCATGCCATCTTCAAAGGGGAAATTCAGGCGTGGTGCTCTGTGCCCTCTCCAGTCGTGTAGAGTCCTGGTGACTGCTGGGAACCGATGAAACTTGCACTTTCTCAAAAGCACAGGGTGCATCTGGGCGTCAGAGGTCAGTCTGCACAGTTGAGTAGAAACGGCCCTGGGAAGGTTTGGGGAGGCCCCAAAGGTGGCTGTGAAGGTCACCTGGGTTTCTGCACAGGTGCGGTTCTCAGTTTCTGCCACACGACATGGAACTCTTATGAATCTCGGTGCAAGACCTGCCTCCACACCTGGAAACCTTTCAGTCTCTCTGGATAATTCAAATGTGCTACCGAGTGTGAGAACGAGGGCCACAGTTAAGAGCTTTTCAAACTTCAATGTGCACACAAATCTCCCGGGGTTTAGTGAAGATGCAGATTCTGATTCAGTCGGTCTGGGGTCGGGCCTCACAGCTGCATTTTAACAAGACCCAGGGATGCCGCCCCGGCTGGAGGACTGGTTTACACGGCAGAACCAGAGACAGTCGGAAACCAGCACAGATTTCTGTGTGTGAGGTTAACGTCATCAAAGCTGAGCTTTGCAAAGGTGAACCAGACAGCCCTGGGCATAAGCAGACTCAAAGTGGCGGCAAGGAGCAGGGGATCAGTAAGGAAGTGGCCGAGAGGGGGTCAGACAAGTCAGAATGGATCCTCCAGACAAGCCACTCCTGTCTTACTCAGTACTTTCCCGCAGGGGCTGCTGTTCCAGGGTGTACTTGTAAAAACCTCTACTAGGCACTCAAAGACCACGAAAATTGAGTCTATTTTACTATATTTAAAACAGATGGCTAACAAGGACCTACCCTATAGCACAAGGAACGCGGCTCAATAATCTATAATAACCTAAAGGGGAAAAGAATTTGAAAAAAGAACAGACGCTTGTACGGGTGTTGGATTATCACTCTGCCATACACCTGGAGCTAACACATCATTGTAAATCTAACTATGCACCAATATAAAATAAAAATTAAACAAATAAATTGAATGCTATTGGTAATATCCCATACTTAGGAAAGAAAACAAAGCATCTACTTCAGTGCGTGGTCCTTCCCCGAGGTCTGAGGAATGGAAACCCAGCGCGGGAGGAGCGCCAGAGTTTTGCGAGCAGACTGTGCTGCCCAGCGCCCATCCCTTCCCCTCTCCTGCCAGGCACGTGGGGGCACTGCTGTGCCCGCCCTCTTGCAGTGACCGTGTGTCTGCAATGTGGACAGGCAGACAGGGAGACGGAGTGAGAAATACACTCCTGGTCACCGGTGTTTTTCGGATTATCTGCCGGTGCAGACTTGACCTGGCTAATCTTGACTGATAAGGGGCTTCACAGGTGGCTCGGTGGCAAAGAAGCCATCTGCCAACGCAGCAGATACAGGAGGCTTGGATTCCATCCCTGGGTCGGGAAGATCTCCTGGAGGAGGAAATGGCCATCCACTCCAGTATTCCTGCCTGAGAAATCCTGTGGACAGAGGAGCCTTGCGGGCTACAGTCCACAGGGTCGCAGAGTCGGACATGACTGAGTGACTTAGCACGCATGCAGTCTCGACTGATACATCGACCAATGGACTTCCTCCCTGGGGACCAGTTCCAGGAGGCTGGTAGAGGTGATCGGAGGCTCCCAGTCGCTGGTGAGCCCGCTGATGAGCTGCCCGAGTTCCAGTGAGGCTGGGAGTGTAGTCCTGATGACTTGCGTGACCCCACGGGGTTTCAGAGGACACTTCACAAGGCCCACGTCTCAGAGGGGCTCCTCAGCCCTGCACAGTGGTGGGGCAGGCCCAGACACTGTTACTTGGTTTCCACCTCTGCTCTCTGCTCCATCCAGACTCCTTCCTAGCCTCTTTTCCACACCCAGAGTTTTAACTAAAGAGGGTGACACAAATCTATTGTTAAGAAGGTTCAAATGATATCAGATGATTTTTTAATTTAAAAAATCAAAGTGTTGCTTTTAAGCTGAGATGTAGTTTGAGATTCTTCCCCAACCTCTCACTTCACACCCAGCCAAAGACAGTTCAGAGGCCGCCTGTGTCCCTCGGCCAAGCTTTGCCTGAAATTAGATATTTGAAGGCTGCAAATGAATGTAAATCAGGTCCCATGTGAACACAGTGTGAAAATAATGACCTGAGAGCACTTCAAAGGCAAACCATCAGCTTCCTGTGTATCTCATGGTTTGTCTTTGTTTATTGAAAGACCGGCTTCTCAAGTGAATAAAAAGCAGCGTCTTAGGAAAATACTCAGGAAGAAGAAAGAGTACTGTGTGGGGTACTCCATAAATATTTTTAAATTCAATTAATGAATAAACAAACCCAGACTTCTCATTTGCAGGGCGGACTTCCGATGTCTTTTCATCTCTACAGTTTTTGCAACGTTGCTTCGGGACCCTCTCTTGCAGGAAATGTGAACCTACCTTGGCTGGAAATTGGAGTACTTTCCAAGAACGCTTTTAGTTCTTCTCTCAGACAGACACCTTTTAACTCTCTACCCATCAGTCAGCTTCCTTCACCTCTCACGAAAGTTTCAAAAAAATCTCAAAATTCATTCTAATCAGTCCCCAGTCCAGCTTTTTGTTTAGACGTAATCTTGGGATTGTTCTCTGGGTCTAAGTTTATAGCCCAAGGGTTTCCCTGATGCCTCAGCAGGTAAAGAATCTGTCTGCCATGCAGGACACACAGGTTCCATCCCCGAGCTGGGAAGAGCCCCTGAAGGAGGAAATGGCAACCCACTCCAGTATTCTTGCCCGGAGAATCTCATGGACAGAGGAGCCTGGCAGGCTTCAGTCCATGGGGTCGAAAAAGTCAGACACGCCTGAGCGCTGCATGGTAACAGTGAACGAGCCTGTGTGCACGCATGCTAAGTCACGTCAGTCGTGTGCAGCTCCCTGCAACCCCGAGGACTGTGGCTCACCAGGCTCCTCTGTCCTTGGGATTCTCCAGGCAAGAACACTGGAGTGGGTTGCTATGTCCTCCTCCAGGAGATCTTCCCGACCCAGGGATCAGACTCATGTCTCTTATTTCTCCTGCGTGGCCAGCAGACTCTTTACAGCTGAGCCACCTGGGAAGCCCCCAAATAAAGCCAAAGTGAGATCACATTTTTTTCTTTGAGCTAATCGGTATTTTCCAAATTGTGACAATAAGTGTGCCACTGTGGCTGACAGGAGAACACGGCATTGACGTACACCGATGGCAGAGTCCCTCCCCTGTTCAGCAGAAACTATCATCACATTGTTAATTGGCGATACAAAATAAAAAGTTCAAAAGAAAAGACAAAGAACAAAAATAAAATGCATGGCATTAGATGGCAACTCAGGAAGTGTCTTTCCTTCCAGAATATCTTCTTCCTGTCTCTACTGGGCTGAAAAACTCATCCAGGCACAGACTTATCCCCCAAGAGATTCTAGTCGGTTTTCCTCAAATTTTTATTACCTTCTCTGTTTGTTAAGTCGTTGATACCTGTTCTCGATGGTGGGGTAAGTTCTGTCAACAGGGGCTGATCCATTTATATAGGCTGTTTCTGGCAAAGGGAGCCCTAATAAATGAATGTCTTCCACTCTGGGTTTTAAAATTACTCTTTTATTATAAAAATCATGTACGTTCATAGTAAAAAAATTAAATTATACAGAAGGGGATTATGAACTGAAGAACAGAAGATATCCCCAATTCCAGGGCCTGCCGCAGAGATAACTCTGGGTCGCAACTACCTTTGTATCTTTTCAGATGTTTTCTAGGCATAGAGATGGAGAAGGCAATGGCACCCCACTCCAGTACTCTTGCCTGGAAAATGCCATGGATGGAGCAGACATAGAGAAGTACATGAAAGTGAAAGTATGAAAATGTTAGTCGCTCAGTCATGTGCAAACCCTTGCGACCCCTGGACTGTAGCCCGCCAGGCTCCTCTGTCCATGGATTTCCCAGGCAAGGATACTGGAGTGGGTTGCTATTTTCCTCTCCAAGAGATATATGCCTATTAAACACAGAAAATGGGGTAATCATCTACAGAATTATGTAAGACTTGGTTCTTTCAGTATATCCTGGTCATCTTTTCTTATTGGTGTGTGAAATAATGATGACTAGCTTCCTGTATAACTTCATCAGTCGTCCATGGAAAAACAGTTTCTGATGTTACATGAAACCGCAATAAACACACAGGCAAACATCTTTGAATACCTGTATTAAGATATTTATGGGACAGATAAAATCTGGATCAAAGGGAGTGCGTATATTAAATTTTGATAGATATTGTGAAACTGCCTTCCAGAAGAACTGTGCCGATTTGCATTTCCACAAATAACACAGATGAAAGCGCCTATCACCCCCCTGTACACTTGATAGCATAGATTACTATAAACTTTAAAATAATCTTTGCCAATTCAACAGATGACAAAGTATAACTTGCAGATATTAACTTGTACTTCTCTAACCATGAGCGAGGCTGGAACACTCGCCCTTGGAGCCATCAGCCGCCTTGTAAAGACTGTACAGAGCTGAGGCCACTGGCGAGGACTCTCTGGCCACACGGAGGGGATGTGTTCTCCTGCCGAAACCCCAGAGGTCCCGCTGGAGCATCTGTCAGACCCCAGAGGTAAGATGCCTCACTCCACCCTCAGTGCATTCTCTCCGACTGTGCCCTGACGCTGCACAAACAAGGCTGACGCGGCCAGCAGAGCGGGCCGGGGCACTTTGTTACACAGCTGAAGAGCAGAGGCCATGGCGAGGACTCTCTGGCCACACGGAGGGGATGTGTTCTCCTGCCGAAACCCCAGAGGTCCCGCTGGAGCGTCTGTCAGACCCCAGAGGTAAGATGCCTCACTCCACCCTCAGTGCATTCTCTCCGACTGTGCCCTGACGCTGCACAAACAAGGCTGACGCGGCCAGCAGAGCGGGCCGGGGCACTTTGTTACACAGCTGAAGAGCGGCAGGCTAGCGGAGACACCTAGATGCTGATTCTAGGTGCACGGAAGAACGGTCTTCTTGCAACTTGCTCAGGATAGATGACTCCCCAGAGCGCTACCACTGGTCTGCAGGACCAACACAACAGCACCAGCCACGCTGCCCAGGAACGTCCCGCTAACAGCCTCCCCTCGCCCCGGAAGCATCGGTTTCCCTGTCCTCCCAGCCTAAGAATGGAACGACAGGGCCTTGTAACCATCAGGCTGCTCAGAGATTAGTGGTGAAGGGGCAGACCTGGCAAGGGCTTTCCAAAAGGAAAATAAAATATTTACATCATCTCGCAAGTCACTCTTCAGATGCTGCATTTTTCTCTTTCATCGGTTTTTACCTGACAGCACTTGACAATTGTCTCTGCGGCTGTGAAAACTTCAACCCGTTTATCCTGAGAACACTGAAGAGGAATGCAGACTGGACTGCTGCGTGGAAGGCTAACAGGCTGTGTGTGAGTGTGTCCAGAGAGTGCCACATGACTGACCATTATCGTTAAAATTTATTTTTCAAAACAGATGAAATACTAATTCTCTGATAGAGGGTTCAAGGTGCGGATGGGGCTCAGGAGACATAGTATTGATTAACCTGAGTTTATAAGGACCCTCTTTTCTGGTGGCAAAAGAGTGGGGACCAGAGGATCAGGCATTGGAATGACCTGACACCCGGGATGGTCAGCAGCTAGCTGAGGGCTCTGAGGACAGTATCATCAGTGCAGTTTCGGAACAGCACGTTCTGAACACCTGGACCAGAACGCAAGGTAGAGATGCACAAAAGCCACGCACACACCTCCCCCACAGGTTCGCCTGGCACAGATTCGGTATACTGGTACACACACATTTTCACGTCGGCATCTATTACGGTAAACTTGGGAGGAGGTATATTATAAACACAATTTAGCACTCCTCTCTTAAGGTTGGTTAGCAGTAAATAGAGTCAACTTTCTAACCTTCAAGCACGACATTTTTGAAGCCTGTTAAGTTCTGCAGGTAGGTTTTACCTCCCTCCCAGGTTTTCAAAAATCTTGCTTTCAAAGTGAATTCTGGACATGACTGCACAACGCCCAGCTCAGGGTGCGGTGGCAAGGGAGAGCTCAGCTCCCATTTTTGATGGCTAGAAAAGGAAAGTGGCGAGTTGCTATTTTAAAAGCTGGAGTTGAGATCAGTTTTAAGTGGGATAAAAGGTTCATGGAAGCTAAGACAGTTCTCACGAGCAAGAGTGAACCTGTGGGGCTTGTGCGGATGCGTCCTGAGCGTCCACTGTGGTCCAGGCACCTCCTTCGGCTGCTCTGGGCCCTCTCACGGCTTCTCTGGCATCATTTCACCATTTTACACGTGAGGGAGCAGAAAGTGGCCCCACCATCTGCTGAGTGACACGGTGGAGGCTGGGTTCTGAGGGTCTTCGCTTGAACTAACATCCTTTCTGAATTACAGTCCCCGTTCTTCTGGCTCTGTTCTGAAGGTTTTCTCACCTAAAACCCAGGAAAACGCTGCCAAGGTAACCAGACTTGAACGGCGCGAGACCCGATGCAACGCCAGCCTTTCCCGGGCAGCCTCTGACGCGGCCTCACTCTGGGGCCGGGCCCCCCATTGAGGCTGGTCCAGGAAAGGGTGCGGCCTCCTGCCCACAGTACAGGCCTGCACCCGGAGCCTCAGACACCCTCATTTCAGTCTGAATTTAGAAGGCGCTCCCTGGTCTGGAGAGTCTAAACCTGGTCCTCAAACTTTGTTGATTCATTCAATTGCTAGGCCGCGTCCGACTCTTTGTGACCCCACTGTGACCCCGTGTCCTCGAACTATTCTTGTGTCCTTCCTTTCTCTGTGGGGCAGAGTCCACCGAGCTTCTGGAAATGTCGCTTCCTCCGTGGTGCTCACAGATCAAGGTCAGCCACCCTGGGAGGAGAGCCTCCCCATCACAACAGCGACTTGCAAAAAGTGACCGTGAGGCCCACGGACCCACGGGTTACAGTCTGGCTGGTGGGGGGCGGTCAGACAGGGTCCAACAGGACAGTGTGAAGCTGGCCACCGGCCCTGCAGCCCAGATGGGGACCGGGGATGGAGGAGAGGGCCGGAAGCCGAGGTGGGGGGCGTCTCAGACTCCTCACCTGACTCCCAAGTAATGACTCTCTTATGCAAAAGCAATTATATCCAGGAGGAAACACATTCCTTCTCTGAACTGGCAGAAATGAGGCAACTACTGACTGGCGTCGTCCCTAAACGACAGGCCCGCGTCTCCTGCGCTCTCAGCCTCCTTTGGTGGCGGGGTGGGGGACGGAGCCTCCGCCTCACTCTGCTGTGGCCCCGCCTCCACGTGGCTGGCTGCGGGCACACGCACGTCTTCTCGGGTCACAGACCTCCCTGAATCCCCCGGGTTCTGGGTGATCCATTCTGACTTTCTCCACTTCGGAAAGAAAAATTATAAAAGGAGACTGATCTCCGGCTCCACCTAATCTTTTTCTAACTGCTGCAGAAAAGCACACACGAGCCCCCTCGCTGGACGGGGCCTGGCAGCCTGAAGGACTGGAAGCTGAGTTGAGGACCAGGTGTCAAAGGAGCCGCTCTTCATAGAGTCTTTCCGCCAACCTAACAGATTCTCGCTGGCGAGACGGTATAGATTAGCACCCCCGGTGCCCTTTCAAATCCACTCTACCTCTCCATTCCGGGTGAGTTGTCTCCTTGGGTGATGAGTCCTGGGCCTGTTTAATATGGCCTTCGAGAGGGAGAAGGGACTTCCCTGGTGGCTCAAACGGTAAAGAATCCACCTGCAATGCAGGAGTCGTGGGTTTGATCCCTGGGTCGGGAAGATTCCCTGGAGAAGGAAATGGCAACCCACTCCAGTATTCTTGCCTGGAGAATCCCATGGACGGAAGAGCCTGGGGGCTACAGTCCATGGGGTTGCACAGAGTCGGACGTGCCTGAGTGACTAACACTCGATTTTTGAGAGGAAGCACGGACAGGAGCCTGCTGACCTGCAGGGGCCGGGAAGGGATAGGCCGGTGCCCTCTGTCGGCTTCTCGTGTCCCTCAGTCCACAGTCCAGCTGAGTCTGGTGGAAGCGTCTCTGGAAACAAGGCTGGCATTGCTGCCCCTGGAGGGCGATGGTGATAAAGACACACCAGCCCCTGAGGTGGCAGGAATCCTTAGAGAACAAAATGCAAACCTAACTTCCGGATCCCCAGGGACTCATGAGATCCACCTTGCTTTGCTCTCTGAGGGGACCCTGCGCTGGCTCTGAGTGGCAGTGCCAGGTGAGGCTCCTGATGGGAGGACGGTGGGGCTGGCATGGGCCCAGCAGGGCTGTGGGCTGTGTGGGCTCTGAAGCAGAGCTGGCATTGGGGTGACTCTGCAACGTGTTCCCCCACATGTCTGGGCCAGGACTCCAGACGGGAGAGCTCACTGCACAGGATGGCGGGCGGAAGGGCGGCAACACTGCCTGTCCACACTGAACAGGAAGCGGCTCACCAGGCTCTAAAAGGTGGGTGCGGCAGAGTGCAGGAGACGGCAATGAGGAAGACGGAACCGTGTGGACTAGGGATGTGGACTAGGCTCCGTTCTGCAGCTGCAGAGTGAGGGCTTAGCTGCCTTAAGGCATGTGGGACCTTCTACCAGGGACGGAACCCGCATCACCTGCACTGGAAGGAGGATTCTGAAAGTTCACTGGACGACCAGGGAAGTCCCTCTGGTGACAGATCTGATGAATTCCACCACCCCTACCTTATATTTCTTTAGGAGCTCACATATTATACAACCACACTTAAAAATGAATAGATGGGCCCAGCCCAGTGTCTGGCGTACAGTGAGAGCTCAGTAAACATTCACTGCAGAATTAAAGGACTTCCCAGGTGGCACTGGTGGTGAAGAACCCGGCCTGCCAATGCAGGAGACATAAACAACTTGGATTTGATCCCTGGGTCAGGAAGACCTCCTGGAGAAGGGCACGACAACCCACTGCAGTATTCTAGCCTGGAGAATCCCAGGGATGGAGGAGCCTGGCCGTCTACAGCCCATAGCGTCACAACGAGTTGGACATGTCTGAAGCAACTTAGCATGCATGCACAGAGAATCTGAGGAAAAAAAAAAAACCTATCATCTGCCATCAAATTAATCATTTTCACTTCTCCACGCTCCCTCTGTTCCCTTTCAACATAAGTAATGTGTGTTTAACACTGCTGTAACCACAAACAGGGATTAATGTGTTTGCTGCCTTTCACAGCATGTTTTGATGTTGTAGCCGAGTCTGTGGCGTCTAATGACTGTGTAATATTCCATCAAGGTGTCTGAAGTGAAGTGAAGTCGCTCAGTCGTGTCCGACTCTTTGCGATCCCATAGACTACAGCCTACCAGGCTCCTCTGTCCATGCGATTTTCCAGGCAAGAGTACTGGAGTGGATTGCCATTTCCTTCTCCAGGTGTCTAGTCTTCCCTAAATCAAGGTAGGACTGGGCCTGTTCTTTGAGCAGAATCCAAACCTCGCCAAACACGGTGGTCTGTCTGCAAGCATCCCGAGCTCTGACGGTCATCTGGGTTGACTCTAGCACCCTGTACTGTCCTTGGAAAACTCCAAATCATTTCACAAATCGTTTATGAAAGGAGGACTCCAACCACTGACCAGACGCGAGCAGCCTCAGGAAAAACCACCGACAGAGGGGAGAGGCCAGGGGATCAGAGGAGGGGGCGGAGGGGCAGCCGGCAGCCACTTGAAAAGACGCTAAGAAAGGCACCTGCCAGGGGCCAGTGCCTGCTTTCTTCCTCTCATCTCTCAAGAAAACAGTCAGCAGCTCTTAGCAGATGGATCAGGCGGAGTCAGGGGCCGGGCACGCGCCGCGTGGCCTGGGATTTTCCCGTCTTGCACTGGTTAACACGCTTATGAGATGCCGCAAGCAGAGTGCGGTTTTCTTCTTTTTCCTCTTTAGACAGCTTTTCCTCCCCTGTACACAAGGGGAACACCCACTCACTGGAAATAATCTGGGAAACAGGGGGAGCTGTCGAGAAGAAAGTGAAAACCATCTGCATTCCTAAGAGCCTGGGACGACACAGCTGCATTGCTCACCAGCCCCTTCCGTCCACGTTCATACGACCCTTGATCACACCCCGCCACCCTCTACACCTACAGTTAGACAGCGAACCTCTTCATCCGTGTCGACAATGATTCTCTAAGATGCTCTAAATATGTGCAAAAAAGTTCACTGTTGGGATCAGAGATGTGTGATTGATTTGTCCCCTCATTGGTAACAGGATGCTACCTCATTCAGGGTGCTCCTCAATTCTCTTAGACGAGACAGTGCCAACGTCTTTGAGTGTTTCTCAGCTATATCCACCAGCACAGATCTGAAACCGCAGAACCACTGGCTCAGGGTATGAACCCCTAAAGCCCAGCCACAGGCAGAATGCACTCATTCCTGGAGCTCCACACGCGCCCAGCCCTGCACCAGCCTCGTTACATCATTATTGCTTTCATTTATTTTAACTGTGGATGAAAAATGAAATCATTACTTTAAATTGCATTTCGTTGATTGCTGCAGAGGCTGAACTTTTAAATTTTGTTTTCTGGCTATAAGTTTAGATAAACTGCTTAGTGAACTGTTTTCTATTGAACTGTCCATTTTTCTATTAAAGCTAGAGATTTTTTTCACTGATGGCGCCACTATAAACTTACTTTGTGAAAGCTAAAAAAAACATTTACATACATTTAAAATGCAACTCTGCAAAAGAAAAAAAAAAAAAGCTTGGAAACAAGATTAGAAGGGAACACAATAAAACGCTAACCATGTTAGGCATTAGGTGGAAGGAGCACTGGCTGAATTTTCTCAGCGCCATGATCCAAGGGGCGCTGTCTGCGGTGACGAAGGCGGTGGACAGGACAGGCGCGCAGAGACCAGAGCTCAGGAGTGTGCGGCGGCACGGGGCAGGGGTCTCTTCATTCTGATTCACCATGATCCCCACTTCACACTCCCTGGTCCACCCCCATCCCTGATAGACACCCGCAAGGCATCCTCCTCTATTTGACCCAGGGGATAAAGAACACGGGCTGGGTGACTGCATGACTCAGGGTCACTGTTTTATTTATTTCATCGAGTAAATATATAGCATCGTGTTAATTTCTGCTGTACAGCAAAGCGATTCAGTTCACACACATACATATCCCTGGCCATCTGCTTCTCTACAGCTCCTCACAGGACGGTGGACGCAGCTCCCTGTGCTGTGCAGGAGGGCCGTGTTTATCCATCCTACACGTAACAGTCTGCATCTGCTCAGCCTCAACCCCCACACAACCCCGCCTTTGGTAACCAGAAGTCTGTTCTCTCTCTGTGAGCCTGCTTCTGTCCTGCGTGTGCTGTTAGCTCTGTTCCATAGATAAATTCATCTCTGCCCTATGTTAGGTTCTACACATAAATGATCTCCTGTTGTGCCTGTCTGCCCCTATCTCACTTCCTTCGCTTGGCATGATCATCTCTAGGTCCAGCTGTTGCTGCAGAGAGTACTGCTTCATTCTTACGCCTGAGCGACAGTCCACATCTGTGTGTGCCGCATCCTCTTCCTCCATTCATCTGCTGGTGGACACTTACCTTGTTTCCATGTCTTGGCTGTTGTGAAGAGTGTTGCTATGACCGCTGGAGAACATGTATGCTTTTGAATTACAGCAGTTTTGCCTGCATATATACACCCAGAAGTGGGACCGCTGGGGTCATATGGCAATTTTGTCTTCCATTTTCTGGTGGTGGTTTAGTCGCTAAGTCCTGTCCGACTCTTTGTAAGCCCATGGACTGTATGTAGACCACCAGATTTTGCTATCCACGGATTCTCAGCCAAGAATCCTGGAGTGGGTTGCCATTTCCTTCTCCAGGGGATCTTCTTGACCCAGGGGTCAAACGCGGGTCTCCTGCACTGCAGGTGGATTCTTTACCAGCTGAGCCACGAGTGAAGCCTCCACACTGCTCTTCACAGCGGTCTGGGCCTCTCTTTCCGCCAGGGCTACAGTCCTGTTTTCCTGGCGAAGCGTCTCCTTGCTGGAAGGGCAGTGGGCTGCATCCAACTTTGCTACATCGGCACAACACCCAAGGAACCCCGGGGCTGTGACCACACGGTGGGTCTGCAGACATCCCCGGGCCTCAGCAGTGAGCTGCACTGTAACGGTGGACAGAGCAGAGCTTGCCGAAATCAGATTTTCATTGTATAGCAGGAAGAAACAAGTATCAACCTATACTTGGATGCAGCTATTTCCACATTGGGTTAGCAGATAAAATTTAGTTTTAGAGGCAGAACAACTCTTTATTCTGCAAAAACAGGTGAATGAATTCTTTATGATGAAAGGTGAGGCCCTGAAGACAGGGATACTGAAGAAGAGAAAGGGAGGCCGTCCACAAGGTGAAGTAAAGGATCCCACGGGGCTCGGGTGAACGAAGTGACTTGCGGGGGCTTCCTGGGGTGAGGCCTGAGAAGTGGGTGTTTGGGGAAGAGGGGCCCTGAGGAGGAGCCAGGACATGAGGCTGGGTTTCCCCCAAGGAGACCAGAGCTTCCTAGCGTCGTCCAGGAGACGAGACGGGGGTGGCCAGGGACTGACTCGGACGGCGACTCGCCCTGATAACCAGCCACGACCTCGGGGTCCAGGCTCAGCTTTAGCCTCCTTTCCATTACATCTGACCTTTTGCACACATGTTTGTGCCATTGAGGGCGTCCTGAGGAACAGACAGGCAGCAACGCGGGGAAGTGCTGGCCTGCCGCGTGGCGGGACAAGGAGCAGGGGTGACGGAAGGGGCCCAGGAACAAGCATTCAGGGCTGGAGCAGACAGCAGGACATCACGGCTCTGTGAACCCTGCAGAGACCCTCAGCGGGGCGGCCGGGAAAGCAGGGCTTACACTGTGCTCGGACGTTGTTAGAAAAGGGGAGAGAAGTCTCCTACCCAAGGGCAGATTTAGTTCCGATGACCTTCCTAAGGCCTGGGATCACTCATTTTGAGGTCCTAGGTTTAACATCTGGCAGGTACGGTCTCTCCAGACCGAGGGTGTCGCCCCTTGAAAAGCACAGCCTGAAGGAAGGAGCAGGAGGTTCAAGGCCCGCTGGTTACCCGTTTTCTGGCTTCAGTGAAGGTCAGCGGCCGCTGGGCATCTCTTCACCAGCAGACGACCCTGCGGGATGGTTTCCTGAGGACAGGGCTCTGGCAGGATGGCCCAGCACCCAGCTCTCCCTTTCAACCCCAGAGCCGCGGGTGTCAGACGCTCCTCCGGCCAGAAGGGCTCACTTCTGGGTTAAGGCGGACCGCAGCCCGAGTCGCCAGGAGCAGACTCAGTGGACAAACACTCGGAGCACCTGGCATCGTGTCAGCTGGCAGTTTTAGAGATGCCCTTGGGAGCTCCGTGCAAGGCGTGCAAGAGTGGGGGGCTGGGACTGAAGACAGGCCCTTCTTGACACCCTGTGTGGCTCCTGGACTCCAGCGAGCACAACCGCCCCTAGCCCCCCACCCCCCACTCACATCTTCTGTGTTTCTCCGGGATATGGGGACAAACGTGGCTGAGGCTCCAGGGGCCCGAGACGGTGCAGACGGTATCCAGGCAACGCTTGGGTCACAAAGGGTGGCTGGGGTGACGTGGCCCAGAGGACACCCACACGGGGCTCAGGGTGCCAATTTCACCCTAAGCAAGGGCACGCGGTGGCTGTGACGGTGCAGGGGCGCAGCCGAGAAGACCTACCCTGCGCCTGAGGTCAGGGGCACAGCCGAGAGGAGCTACCCCCCATCAGAGGTAAGGAGCAGCGGCTGCACTTTGCTGGAGCAGCCGTGAAGACAGACCCCACGTCCCAGGTAAGTGAAACCCAAGTAAGGTGACGGCACTGAGAATCAGGATCAGAAGGCAGACAAAATGAAACCACAATCACAGACAACTAGCCAATCTGATCACATGGACCACAGCCTTGTCTAACTCAATGAAACCAAGCCATGCCTGTGGGGCCACCCAAGACGGGCGGGTCATGGTGGAGAGGTCTGACAGAATGTGGCTCACTGGAGGAGGGAATGGCAAACCACTTCAGTATTCTTGCCTTGAGAACCCCATGAACAGTATGAAAAGACAAAATAATAGGACACTGAAAGAGAAGCTCCCCAGGTCAGTAGGTGCCCAATATGCTACTGGAGGTCAGTGGAGAAAAAACTCCAGAAAGAATGAAGGGATGGAGCCAAAGCAAAAACAACACCCAGTTGTGGATGTGACTGGTGATAGAAGCAAGATCCGATGCTGTAAAGAGCAATATTGCATAGGAACCTGGAATGTCAGGTCCATGGATCAAGGCAAATTGGAAGTGGTCAAACAAGAGATGGCAAGAGTCGACATTCTAGGAATCAGTGAACTAAGATGGACTGGAATGGGTGAATTTAACTCAGATGACCATTATATCTACTACTATGGGCAGGAATCCCTCAGAAGAAATGGAGTATCCATCATGGTCAACAAAAGAGTCCAAAATGCAGTACTTGGATGTAATCTCAAAAACGACAGAATGACCTCTGTTCGTTTCCAAGGCAAACCATTCAATATCACAGTAATCCAAGTTTATGCCCCGACCAGTAATGCTGAAGAAGCTAAAGCTGAACAGTTCTATGAAGACCTACAAGACCTTCTGGAACTAACACCCCCAAAATATGTCCTTTTCATGATAGAGGACTGGAATGCAAAAGCAAGAAGTCAAGAAACACCTGTAGTAACAGGCAAATTTGGCCTTGGAATACAGAATGAAGCAGGGCAAAGGCCAATAGAGTTCTGCCAGGAGAATGCAATGGTCATGGCAAACACCCTCTTCCAACAACACAAGAGAAGACTCTACATATGGACATCACCAGATGGTCAATACTGAAATCAGATTGATTATATTCTTTGCAGCCAAAGATGGAGAAGCTCTATATAGTCAGCAAAAACAAGACTGGGAGCTGACTGTGGCTCAGATCATGAACTCCTTATTGCCAAATTCAGACTGAAATTGAAGAAAGTGGAGAAAACCATTAGGCCATTTAGGTAGGACCTAAATCAAATCCCTTATGACTATACAGTGGGAGTGAGAAATAGATTTAAGGGACTAGATCTGATAGACAGAGTGCCTGATGAACTATGAATGGAGGTTTGTGCCACTGTACAGGAGACAGGAATCAAGACCATCCCCAAGAAAAAGAAATGCAAAAAAGCAAAACAGCTATGTGAAGAGGTCTTACAAATAGCTGTGAAAAGAAGGGAAGTGAAAAGTAAAGGAGAAAAGGAAAGATATACCCATTTGAATGCAGAGTTCCAAAGAATAGCAAGGAGAGATAAGAAAGCCTTCCTCAGCGATCAATGCAAAAAAATAGAGGAAAACAATAGAATGGGAAAGACTGGAGATCTCTTCAAGAAAATTAGAGATACCAAGGGAACATTTCATGCAAAGATGGCCTCAATAAAGCACAGAAATGGTAGGGACCTAATAGAAGAAGAAGATATTAAAAAAAAGATGGCAAGAATAAAGAACTGTACAAAACAGATCTTCACGACCAAGATAATCACGATGGTGTGACCACTCACCTAGAGCCAGACATCCTGGAATGCGAAGTCAAGTGGGCTTTAGGAAACATCACTACGAACAAAGCTAGTGGACTGGAAAAGGTCAGTTTTCATTCCAATCCCTAAGAAAGACAATGCCAAAGAATACTCAAACTACCACATAATTGCATACATCTCACACGCTAGTAAAGTAATGCTTAAAATTCTCCAATCCAGGCTTCTGCAATATGTGAACCATGAACTTCCAGATGTTTAAGCTGGTTTTAGAAAAGGCAGAGGAACCAGAGATCAAATTGCCAACATCCGCTGGATTATGGAAAAAGCAAGAGAGTTCCAGAAAAACATCTATTTCTGCTTTATTGACTATGCCAAAGCCTTTGACTGTGGATCACAATTAACTGTGGAAAATTCTGAAAGAGATGGGAATACCAGACCACCTGACTTGCCTCTTGAGAAATCTGTATGCAGGTCAGGAAGCAACAGTTAGAACTGGACATGGAACAACAGACTGGTTCCAAATAGGAAAAGGAGTACATCAAGGCTGTATATTGTCACCCTGCTTATTTAACTTATATGCAGGGTTCATCATGAGAAATGCTGGGCAGGAAAAAGCACAAGCTGGAATCAAGATTGCCAGGAGAAATATCAATAACCTCAGATATGCAGATGACAACCACCCTTATGGCAGAAAGTGAAGAAGAACTAAAGAGCCTCTTAGTGAAAGTGAAAGAGGAGAGTAAAAAGGTTGCCTTAAAGCTCAACATTCAGAAAACAAAAATCATGGCATCCGGTCCCATCACTTCATGGGAAATAGATGGGGAAACAGTGAAAACTCTGGCAGATTTTGTTTTTTTCGGCTTCAAAATTACTGCAGATGGTGACTGCAGCCATGAAATAAAAAGATGTTTACTCCTTGGAAGAAAAGTTATGACCAACCTAAACAGCATATTAAAAAGCAGAGACATTACTTTGCCAACTAAGGTCTGTCTAGTCAAGGCTATGGTTTTTCCAGTAGTCAGGTATGGATATGGGAGTTGAACTATAAAGAAAGCTGAGCACCAAAGAATTGATGCCTTTGAATTGTGGTGTTGGAGAAGACCCTGAGAGTCTCTTGGACTGCAAAGAGATCCAACCAGTCCATCCTAAAGGAGATCAGCCCTGGGTGTTCATTGGGAAGACTGATGTTGAAGCTGAAACTCCAATACTTTGGCCACCTGATATGAAGAGCTGACTCATTTGAAAAGACCCTGATGCTGGGAAAGATTGAGCGCAAGAGGAGAAGGGGACGACAGAGGATGAAATGGTTGGATGGTGTCACCGACTCGATGGCCATGAGTTTGGGTAAACTCCGGGAGTTGGTGATGGACAGGGAGGCCAGGCATGCTGCAGTCCATGGGGTCACAAAGAGTCAGACATGACTGAGCAACTGAACTGAAGTGAACCACCCTAATGGTAGAAAGTGAAGGGGAAATAAAGGGTCTCTTGATAAGGGTGAAAGATGAGAGGCAAAGCATAGCTTAAAACTCAGTATTCAAAAACTAAGATCATGGCATCCAGTCCCATCACTTCATGGCAAATAGATGGGGGAAAAGTGGAAACAGTGGCAGATTTTATTTTATTAGGCTCTAAAATCACTGTGGACAGTAACTGCAGCCAAAAAACTAAAAGACGCTTGCTCCTTGGGAGAAAAGCTATGACAAACCTAGTCAGATTTATTACAAAGCAGAGACCTTTGCTGACAAAGGTAATTATAGTCAAACCTATGGTTTTTCCAGTAGTCATGTATGGATATGACAGTTGGAATGTAAAGCAAGCTGAGAGGTAAAGAACTGATGCTTTCCAACTGTGGTGCTGGAGAAGGCTGTTTAGACCCCTTGGAGAGCAAAGAGATCAAACAAGGCAATACTAAAGGAAATCAACCCTGATATTCATTGGAACGACTGACACTGAAGCGGAAGCTCCAATACTTTGGCCACCTAATGCGAAGAGCCAACTCATTGGAAAAGACCCTGATGCTGGCAAAGATTGAGGGCAGGAGGGGAAGGGGACAACAGAGGATGAGATGGCTGGATGGCATCACCGGCTTGATGAACATGAATCTGAGCAAACTCCCCGAGGTAGTCAAGGACTGGGAAGCCTGGTGTGCTGCAGTCCATGGGGTTGCAAAAAGTTGGAGACAACTTAGAAACTGAACAACAACAATATTACTTCAGGGAACTGGCACCAAGCTCCATAAGTAGCTCTTCACTTTAATGAAAATCCTAATGGGGTAGAGATGAAAGCAGTCTTCAGTCCCTTTCTTGTTTACCCATTTCTTCCCCTCTCTGATCTTAAAAATGTAATTATAGGAAATGAGACCACTAGGCAACTGAAACTAAATCCTGACTTACACTTTCCTAAATGTACGCCATGCCTTGCCTAACCTGTCGACTCTTTTTCGAGATAAAAGAAGTTAAGAATGAAGAATTAAGTAGTTAAAGAATGATCTGCTCTCTAGCCCCAGCAGCCCTCTTAAGATTCCTGCAGGCTAATCACTTGGGTGAGATAGCATTTCAAGAGAGAGTCAGCTTGTTTGCACACAATGGAGAATGATGCAAAACTCAACCTCCTGCCTCCATGATTCACTGAGATTCTTCCCCTTCCTGATTTTTTCCTTTAAAAACTGTCATAGCTGAGGGTGGGAGTGGAGTTTGGGGGAGAATGGATACATGCATATGTGTGGCTGAGGCCCTTCCCTGTTCACTTGAAATCACACAACACTGTTTGTTAATCAGCTATACCCCAATACAAAATAGAAAGTTCAATAAAAAAAAAGACTGTCAATGGTTGAGCAAAATCTTCAGAGTTGGTCTCTGGACACAAGTCCACCTTCTTCCCAGAATGCCAGCTTTTCTTATTAAAACACTTTGACTTTCTACTGACAGTTGCTTCTCCAATTGGTCTGTGAGTGGCGAGCAGCTGAACCTGAGTTTGCTAAGAAAGAGTCTAGTTTGGGCATGCTCAGAGTCTACCTGCTTCTTATTACCTGAGTCTTTTTGGTCTCTTTCAATTGTCAGGAGAGCTGGTTCCTGTTCTTTGAGCTCATTAAAAGAGATTGCCACTGTAAATATGGACTTTCATCGAAATAGATATTAACTATCAATGCTAGTAAAATAAATCTAGGATTTATTTCTGTATTAATCTTCCTATTTGCAGAAGCTCTTCAAAGTGCTGGGGTTCTGATCCAGTGAGCTTAGGAAAGGTTCAATCTTCTGACAGCTCAGGGAGGCCAAGCTAATCTTCTGACAGCTAAGAGAGGCCAAGGTGACTGGGCCAGCTGAAGAGGAGCATGTGAAATAAAATGCAGTGTTTTTATCAGCATTTAGTTCGTCACTGAATGGGTAGCCGACTGCCTCTTGGCATATTGACTGAAATGAATTTGAAGATAAACATTTTTAGTAGTTTTATATTTGTTTTAAAAGACAACGACATTTTTAGCCTCAATAGTAAAGGCAATCTGCCAACTTTTTCTTTTTAACTGAGAGTTGATTTGTTTCATTTTGGGGGAGAATATAAAAAGCAAATATATAGTTGAGCCTAATTTGAGCTGGAAACTGAAGCTTTAGATGTATCAGGCAATTTTCTTTCAGATTAGATTAAATTTAAAAGATCAACTGGTAGTTTAGAACAACAACAATAACATTATATGCTTGAGCAAAATGTTGTGTACACTAGTTTTGGAGATTTTTCACACAAAATATCTGTGAATAGAGGAATTTATGAAGCTGAACCTCAAAGCTTGGAGGAGTTTATGCACATCACATAAGTAAACAACCCCTTTCCTGAAATGCCATTAAGCAGAGAGTCTGTTTTACAATTTAAGTTTAGTTTATAAATACAAAGTGTCTTTGAAAATGAAAATTTATTTTTAAAAATATAATTAGTACTCTTTCAAAGGGGACTAAGATGCTGAATATCCCTAATCCTTTCTTATTTCTAGGTCCTAACAGAAAAATACATTTCCTGTCAAAGGAGACTCAACCTTCCAGAACTGATTCACAGGAACTTAAGAACCATTTTTGATGAAACCCAGAATACATCAGTGTTTCTCTCATTTACGTACTTGGTAAGTCATTAGCAACAAATGGGTGAAAAGACATAAAAAAATTAAACTCCCAGGGGCAGATCTCTACAGTATATTAATTTACAAGGTCATCGTATTTTGGATATAATCGATAAAATTCTCCTTGTAAATAATAAATATTTATTCACATTTTTAAAAAACAATATTTTACATGTGAAGGAATATTAAATATTTCATGAAAATAAATAGCATTTCCCCTCTAGATTCAAAAATTTATTTTCCTGACATGAAACATAGTCAGAGTCAAACCCAAAAAGAACAAAGAATAACTCTTTAGGAAAATCTTCCAAAAATGAAATCCTACATTATTTTGACAAAAAATAAAGGAAAGAAAACAAGAGGGAGAATTGGAACAGATTAATTGATGAACTATAACTAGTGTCTGTCACTAACTATAAATATAAGTAAAAACAACTGGAATACCAGCTTCCATTTATTGATCATAACTAAGAACATGCAGTAGAAATATCATTAAGTAGGACGTCTGTTTTCTAACCTAATTTTAATTTATAGATACAAAGCCTAAGTCTTTAAAAATTAAAATTTGACATCCGGTCCCATCACTTCATGGCAAATAGATGGAGAAACAGTGGAAACAGTGGCAGACTCTATTTTTTAGGGCTCCAAAATCACTGCAAATGGTGACTGCAGCCATAAAATTAAAAGACGCTTATTCCCTAGAAGGAAAGTTATGATCAACCTAGACAGCATATTAAAAAGCAGAGACATTACTTTGCCAACAAAGCTCCATCTAGTCAAGGCTATGGTTTTTCCAGTAGTCATGTATGGACCTGAGAGTTGGACTATAAAGAAAGCCGAGCACCGAAGAATTAATGCTTTTGAACTATGTTGTTGGAGGAGACTCTTAAAGAGTTCCTTGAACTGCAAGGAGATTCAACCAGTCCATCCTAAAGAAGCTCAGTCCTGAGTTCATTGGGAAGACTGATGTTGAAGCTGAAACTCCAATACTTTGGCCACCTCATGCGAAGAGCTAACTGATTTTAAAAGACCCTGATGCTGGGAAAGACTGAAGGCAGTAGCAGAAGGAGACGACAGAGGATGAGATGTCTGGATGCATCACCGACTCAACGGACATGAGCTTGGGTAAACTCAACTCGGGAGTTGGTGATGGACAGAGAGGCCTGGTGTGTTGCAATCCATGGGGTCGCAAAGCGTCAGACATGACTGAGTGAGTGAACTGAACTACGTCACAATCTTGCAAGGTACTTCACAATCAATGTGACCTTTATGCCTCATAACAACTCTGAGGCAAGTATGATTGAAACTTACTGTTGAGAAATCTATTCCCCCAGATGCATAAACCTGAACTGACATGAACTACTAGTCTCTTAACAACATGCTTGCTAGTCATTAAAAAATGGAGCATGAATCTGTACATGCAAATGAAGCACAACCTGAACTTCCAGGAAGGGCTACATAATCACAATCCTGGCTTAACTGATGGAGCCCTGAGAGAAGCCACAGTGCAGCATTTGCAATCAGGTCAGCCCCAGCAGAACTAACACCTACTTGCTCAGTATTCTCCAACTGTTTGCGACCCCAGGGACTGTATCCCACTAGGCTCCTCTGTCCATGGAATTCTCCAGGCAAGAATGCTGGAGTGGGTTGCCATTTCTTTCTCCACAGGGGTCGAATCCATGAATCTTATGTGTTTTTCTGCATTGGTAGGTGAGTTCTTTACCACTAGTGACACCTGGGAAGCCTACTAACACCTAGGAGATGGTGGTTTACTTGCTAAGTCATGTCTGACTCTTGGGACTTCATGGACTACAGCCTACCAGGCACCTTTGTCCATGGGATTTCACAGGCAAGAATACTGGAGTGGGTTGCCATTTCCTTCTCCAGGGGATCTTCTCAATCCAGGAATTGAACCCAGGTCTTTTGCATTGAATCCTCAGACAGATTCTTTACTGACTGAGCCATGAGAAAATCCCTCATAGCTAACACCTAGGGAAGCCTGCAAATTCTAGGCACCAGCCTCCAAGCTCACCCATGTTGTCTCGGTTCCACAGGCCCCACAAGAAGATGTATCACTTTTGATTCTGCAACAGGGGCTGACAGACAGCTCCAGTAAAAGATCACATCTATGAGGCCAGAGGTAAAATGGAAAATAATTACTCAATAAGTCACCTTCCTTTGACTCAGGCAGTAAAGGACCCTGGCATCTCTGGAGACTGGTATGGGATTTTGTTGCAGATTCAGAGGGAAAAAAATCTATCCAGAACTGGTTCTGGTGGTGAATGACCCCAGAAGCAGGTTGTAGAGCAGATAAATCCTATTAAGCCATCTGGGAGGAGTGAGAGCAGCTGGTAGGTCTGGAGGCTAAAACAGCTAGGAAAGCCTCCCAAAAATCTGCATTGCAGATAAGCCTCAATGAGACAGCTGGAACTCTTAACGTCATTTGCATTGAATCCTCAGACAGATTCTTTACTGACTGAGCCATGAGAAAATCCCTCATAGCTAACACCTAGGGAAGCCTGCAAATTCTAGGCACCAGCCTCCAAGCTCACCCATGTTGTCTCGGTTCCACAGGCCCCACAAGAAGATGTATCACTTTTGATTCTGCAACAGGGGCTGACAGACAGCTCCAGTAAAAGATCACATCTATGAGGCCAGAGGTAAAATGGAAAATAATTACTCAATAAGTCACCTTCCTTTGACTTAGGCAGTAAAGGACCCTGGCATCTCTGGAGACTGGTATGGGATTTTGTTGCAGATTCAGAGGGAAAAAAATCTATCCAGAACTGGTTCTGGTGGTGAATGACCCCAGAAGCAGGTTGTAGAGCAGATAAATCCTATTAAGCCATCTGGGAGGAGTGAGAGCAGCTGGTAGGTCTGGAGGCTAAAACAGCTAGGAAAGCCTCCCAAAAATCTGCATTGCAGATAAGCCTCAATGAGACAGCTGGAACTCTTAACGTCTCCCCAAGCCAGCTTCTCTCCTTAAGAGCAGAGTGCCTCAGGTGGTATAATTTAGAATGTGTAGAATTTACAGGCTTTTCTGGTGACCTTGGGTGGTTTAAAATAATTCTACATTTTGTCTCGCTGCTTTTCACCTGACAGTATCTTTTTTTGTGTTGGTGGGGTGGGCAAAACAGAGGAGAGGCACACAGTGAATCTTGCTCCTTTTGAAAATCTTATCTTTTATTTAGTGTTAGGTTTTGTCTTTAGCCATTTATATCACAGCATCAACAACATAAACTACTGAGAAATCTGCTGTGTCTGTTAGGAAAGGGGTGGAGAAATATAAACTTGGAAAGTCATAATAATCAAATATGAGCAATTACAGAGCTTCTGCTATGTAAATTATCTTCATTAATTCCTCCAATATCCTAATGAGGTTGTTATTATCATTCCTGTTGTATAAACTGAGGCTTGATGAGTTCTCAGTTTCTCATAGCTGATAAAGGCCAGATCCAGAATTTGAACCCAAGGGTATCTAACTTCAAAGTCTGTACTTATTTCCCTACATTATAACCTAGCATTTGTTAAATGCCTTTTATGTGCCAGACATTCTGCTTGCAAAAAGCAATAATAGCCATAGCCTCCAGAAATTTCTGCTCTGTTGGGATGAAGGCAATTATAATAAATAGCTTTTTAAATAGAGGGTGTTATTATTTAAAAAAAAAACTTTTTAAGGCTTCATATTTTCTATAATGTGTTCACACATAGTAATTTAGAATTCTGTAAGCATGTAACTGTAATTAAAGTCTAGTATATGATCTCAAGAAAAGTAATTAGTAGTAGGAAGGGGAGATGAATAGATGAAGAACAGGGTTTTTTAGGGGTATGACAATGCTCTGTGTGATACTATAATGATACATATATATCATCATATATTTATCAAACTCATTGAATGCACAACAGCAACAGTGAACCTTAAGGATGAAAACTATGGACCTTGGGTGATTATGTGTGTCAACATACACCCTTACTAAAAAGCATACTACTTTTTAGTTAGCTGAAAATGGGGGAACTGTGTGGGGGGTGGGCAAGGGGAGAACCTATATAGGGAAGCCCCATACTTCCCTTTCAATTTTGTTGTAAACCTAAAACTGCTCTTAAAAAATAATCTTTTAAAAAAGGGGCAAGAGGAGAAAGAAATAATTAAAAGGAGAGTGCACACACATGGCTTGGATGACTCAGAATGGATGGGGTTTTGGTAAGTGAAACTCTGGTTCACATGTGAGTTAGCTAAGCTTTTTAAGGAAAAGGAAGAAAATAAAGGATCAGTCTGTCAGTTAACATTGTTCTTTGAGCACATACTCTGTCCTGGTTCTTTCAGTGGGTTCTGGAATGGGAGAGACACTCATGGAGGCTCTAGTCTTGTGGGTCAGCTATGCATTAAGTGGATAAATATAAGCGGGAGAAATGTAGAGTGTTATGGGGTATGCAATACTCAGGCCTGTATTAGTCCAGAGGCTGGGGAACAGCTTAAATCTAAATCATAACATCTGAGACCTAACTAATGAGCAGGACTTGAGTAAGCAGAGGGGCAGAGGAAACAAGAGAGGAATGGGAAGTGAAGGGTATGAGTGCTTCAGGCAAGAGAAAAAAAAAAATGTGTGCAATAACCCCGTGGTAATAAACTCAGGACCAGCTAGAGAATCATGAAGAGGACAGATCATGGATGGCCTTTATAGACTCCTGACTACTCTTATGAACACGATGGTTTTAATACAGGCATATCATGATTATATTGATTGTTATAAGATACATCCAGTTACTAGGTGTATAATGACTTGTATAGAGCAAGTGTTGATGCAGGAAGTTGTCACGGTTGTCAAGATCAGAGATGATGGCAGATTACCTAATAGTCTTTGGGCACAGAAAAATGGACGGATTTGAAAAATGTTTAGGAAGTAGAACTGATGGGACTTAGTAACTGATTGAACTGTTATATTTTAGGTAACAATTTTAATATAAACATTATTTATATAGACAACAATACTTGCTAAAATGACATTTTAGAGCCTTGAAAGTAAATATAAGACTGCAAAGTTGTTATACAAATGATGACTATGGTAGGCTTTAGGTAATGAGAAAACTCCAAATAACAGTGGCTTAACTGAAATAAAAATTCATGACAAGATGATCTCATTTTCAACATGGCTGCTGAAAGTCTAACCATTGGGTCTGAATTCCCACCAGCAGAAAGTAAGAAGGAGTGACGAAGAGCACACTGTTTCCTTTGAAGCAATTATTTCCCAAACAACTTTTGTTCATATCTCACTGGCCAGAAATTCGACATATACACAAGACTGGAATTCTGGGTCCTATTCTGAATGGCCGTGTGATCTAAAATATTGGGGTTCTATTATTATTGAGGAAAAAAGAAATAATTGATATTGATAGCAAAAGTAATCTATATCTAAGGTCTTAGGTATGGCTTAGGAAAAAAAATAAAATGTGTAAATTGTACCAGGCTTTTAAAACAACAGAAAATTGAAACACGTCAAAATGAACTCACTTTGAAATAGCACTCTGCATTTTGCCGAAGTTGCCAAGTACATTTTTTAACCTCAACTACAATCTAGATGGGCTGGGTAAGTTAAACAGAGCGTCCCCTTCAATAACTATGGTTTTGTACTGCCACAAAGCCGATTCAGCTATGCCAATATTTGAACATAGTTGTTTATGGTTTCATTTCCTTTACTTTTAATAGTGGCCATAAAAACCCAAACAAATGCATTTTTTTCACATTCCTTTGAATGAGACCTTGAATTTAAATTATGTCACTGGATCCATTAATGTTTAACTATGGCTGGTGACTTATCCTCTACAGACATTCAACTTTTGCATAATAATTGCATGCAGAAAATGAGAATTAATAGCAGTCAGATAGATAGCACATCCTATATGCATCACTCTGCATACTTTCACATTATTATATGTTTTGTCTGTTGTGTTTTCAGTTTGTTTCTAATAATAAAGTTTATTGATAAGATGCTGGGCTTAAGTATTAATAATTTAGGAAAAAATACCCCGTTTATCAATTTCCAGAAACGGTTCTTAGTATGCCGATGTCAAAGATCGCTATGACTCTTTCTTTCTACATTTAATTTTGTCTTGACATGTTTTTCAATTTTTACCATTAAGCCACTCTACTGTTATTGTTATTAAAAAAACTTTCTTTTTATTAGGTGTTTCAAGTCCCAACCTCTCTGAGAGAGAAGAAAATCTTCAGTGAACTGAACCCATATGAAATAATATTTTTGTGATAGCTAATTAACTGTACTGTATTATATTCATTATTACCTAAATATTCACATTCTTAATTTTACCAACCAAAATGATCATATAACATTAAGTTGTATATTCTATGCTAAACCTAAATTTACA
This sequence comes from Madoqua kirkii, assembly GCA_006408675.1. NCBI lineage: Eukaryota > Metazoa > Chordata > Mammalia > Artiodactyla > Bovidae > Madoqua > Madoqua kirkii. The sequence continues at coordinate 89,310 of SJYC01026593.1, forward strand.
TTTATTTTAACTATATTATACCCACTACATTCTTGATCTGCTTTTATCTTTGTCTTTCCATTAGGTAAAAAAATATATCCATGAAAAATTGCTTATATTAATATTGCTGCTGCTGCTAAGTCACTTCAGTCGTGTCTGACTCCCAGCGATCCCATGGACTGCAGCCCACCAGGCTCCTCCGTCCATGAGATTTTCCAGGCAAGAGTACTGGAGTGGGGTGCCATTGCCTTCTCCTACTAACACATAATTTTTGGTTCTTTTGAATTGCATATAGCATTTTAGTTCTAGTATCTACTGGGTATCACCTTGCAATTTCTATTGGGTAGGGAGGTCTGGATTTATTTGTTACTCTGGATCCATGACAAAGATAGCTTATATTTATTTTCCACTTTATAGCTTTTGATATGTGTTATACATTCCATCTGAACCCTGAAAATCAAACAGCACCTTTATTTTATAGAAAAAAAGCCCCCCCAAAGGGAAATAAGATTTTTATTAGCTAGTAAATAGTAAATGCAGGACAATGTAACTAGTGCAAAAAAAAAAAAGTGCAATGTAAACACATACTGATGGTGTTAAAAAGCAGAGTAAGAAAAATTAAATATGATCAGTGAGGGAAGAATTATCACATCCCGTTTCTCCTTTAAAATGGTAAAAATGTTGAAAAATAATGTAACTAACAAGATTTTGAAGATATTCTAGAAGTCAGAAAGCAGGTAGGCTGAGACAGAAACAGAAAAAACACCAGGGAAACTGCTGCTAGAAATTCATGTCTATCCCAAGGAAACCTGAAACTCCAAGCTGAAAATACAGAGTCCAAGTGGACTGTGAAACCAATATCATGCAATTCATTAAGAAATGTATTTAAACAACTGAGATCCTTTCTCCTCTTTTCCTTTGCTAGTACATATTCAGCTAACAGAAGATGCTTTTGCTCCCCAACAGTAAAAATAAAAACTAGTCTTTAATGAAAGCAGGTGAACAGTTTTACAAACAGTTCTGGTATGCATAAATCCATGCAAAACTGAAACACCACTGTGGAACTGTGGGTACCCTAACCAGTCACTCACTGGTTCCACCTCCATGCTCTTCCTGGGAGTCTGTCACTTGACAGACTCTGTTCACTTGCCCAAAACTTGAAGTCAGCCTGCACAGTGAGTGGGAATACAGATCTGTACAACTACAGAGGAAACTTATAATTAGCTGCCTAAGATCCTCAGCCTAGTTCTTCATTCATTTAAAACAAACAAAAACCTTTCACATCAAGACATTTGAGAAAAAACAGTGCCATGAGTAAGAAAAACACTTTAAAAAGTAACTCCTGGAGAACTAGAAATGATTCAGGGAACAAAAGAGAACTTTATACGTATCTTTCTGAGAGAGATGTAAAAGAATATTCCATACTTTAAATAAACTTCCTTCCAAAAATGAATCACAGAAAAGCATCAATCAGAGAATGAGAAAAAAATTCTGGGAAATCAACATATGATTAAAAATATATAATTAAAAAATTGAAGAGTGTGTGCCAAGGATAATAAGGGATGTGGAGGAGTCAGTGTAGACCTTGGATGCTCAAGTGAAGTGTCTGGTTAAGATGAAACACCATGAAACATCACATAGATGTGATTTCCTGAAACTTTAATCATTTTCTTTGTAATCTTAGGTTCGAGTTGTCTACCACTTGACTAAAATTCTATGAAACTTAGAATTAATGAATTTTTATTCATCTATCCCTCCATCACATGCTTTTTAAATAAATAAATTACATATTCTGTGATATATTTAGACTTATTTCCTTTTCACACTGAAAAGTTTAAAACCATTTCAGTAATAACTGTTTTTATAAATAACTAGTATTTAAATACATACTCGGCAAATAGCTAGTAAATAGTACTCAGTAAATAACTAATATTTACTGAGCTCCATGCCGAGCTCATCCAGGATTCTAAAGGGCAGGAGTCTTCTGGCAGGGCAGGGCAATCCACTGAGTGGAGGTCACAACTAACTTGGAATGGGTTTTTTATTTTAGCAGTCAAGTCAGTGCATTATTAAAAGAGTATAGGTTCAGGACAATCCACTAATTTTTCTGTTTTGGCTACAGAGCAGTAGAAAGTAAAGGTTTTGGGGACAGAACAAGGGTAAGATCCCACCTTGACTGTTTTTTAGTGGACTGACTTGGGAAGCTCATTGCATTCTTCCAACTTCAGTTTTCTCATCCGTAATTAATATAACAAGACCTGATATTCTCACCCCAAAGACTGTTGTGAGTTTGGGGATGCCATGTTTTGGAAAATGCTTTGTGTCAGCCTTCCCTGGTGGCTCAGCGGTGAAGCATCTGCCTGCAATGCAGGAGACCCGGGTTTGACTCCTGGGTGGGTAAGATCCCCTGGAGAAGGAAATGGCAATCCACTCCAGCACTCTCGCCTGGAATATCCCATGGACAGAAGAGAGCCCAATAGGCTACAGTCCATGAGGTTGCAAAGAGTTGGACACGACTGAGCGATTTCACTTACTTACTTACTGATTTTTTAAAAGATCTAAATGCAACTTCTTAGCTGGTCACATTATGTAACAATTTTATGATCCAAAGTCTATATACTGGGTCTTTTTGTGAGCAAAACATACAGAGTAGAAAGAAAAACGCAAGCACATATTAAGCTATATACTATATATATTACATTATCATATCCCTTGGATTTACTGGACTATTTACCATCTTATAGTGGGAAAGTACAGCAGTGGCCCAGAGTAAATGAATTAGTCAGGACCATGAGTGTTTGTTTAAATTTTTTCATTGTTAGATCTCATATTTCCTTGAGTATCAGTGAAATTCTTGGAAAGTCAGTCATTTTAGGAATTTCTGTCCTCAATTATTTAAAGTATCAGCAGTAAAGTTGTGCATTTTAAGATTCTAGAATATCACAAATTCACCTGCGGCTATGGTCAAAATTGTCCTAGCCAGTTGCTCTTAGGCGCTTTGTGAGAGGAATCCTAAATGCCTATGTGTTGCACCTTATTCTCTCTACATAACCATGAACTCTTACCATGAGAAAATTCTACAGTGCAAAGGGAAAATATTTTTACAGGAAACTAGTGCTAATATTCACCTTGTAAATAAAACATATGATCTTCCTGAAAAGAAACATCATTTCCCAAGTTGCTACACAATGCAAAGAAGTGTCTTTTGGCCATAATCTGTTGAATGAAGTAGCTTTGCTTTAACAATTGCCAGACATGGATCAATGTACTTCCACTGCTTTAAATGGTCATAATCCAGAGTCATTAACACCAGAGAGAATCTGAAGAAAGGTTAATTCAAACCATCTGAGGCAGATCCAAATGAAATCCACAAAAACTGAAGATTGATTCAGACTTGGGAGGGGGGTGGTGGTGGGAGAGGGAGAGTTTGTGTCAGAAACACCAAAGATTATCCTATATACCCCAAGACTCTTATCAACTGAATGGATGACAAAAGAGCATAAAAATAGTATTTAAACCTGGAATTTTACCACCCCAGTTTGATTATGCACAGAAGACCAACACTGTCCATTATAGAAAGACTTGAGTTTCACATACATGCTCATTTTCTTAGCTTCAATTTGACATATTATTAAGGGCATTTTCTGTGTAGACAGCAAGGAAGGCTAAGAAGCAATAAGAGCTCTTAAGACATGGTCTGTTTCCTCAAGGAATTTCCCCAAGTTTTCTCCTTGAAAAGATTTTTCTAAGTTAATTTCTGTTCATATGAAAACAAATTTTATATTTCACTGGAATTTTCTATTTAAAACCACTAATGGCACTGCTCTTGCCTATTTGGCTGTTAAAGTAAGCACTGAATTACAGAATGACAGTGACAAGGTCTAAAGATCTGGTCATGGCATGACTTACTTAGAGACAGAAACAGCCTTTTAAGCAAAGGATAAATGCAGTAAGTATGAGAACATCACAAATGTTTAATAGGCATTCAAGACTTTTTTTTCTTAATGAAATACTGTATTTATTTGATTTGTTATTTTCTCAATTATTTCATGCAGTTTCCCTGGTGGTTCAGTCAGTAGAGTCTGCTTGCAATGCAGGAGACCTGGGTTCAACCCTGGGTTGGGAAGATCCTTTGGAGAAGGAAATGGCAACCCATTCCAGTATTCTTGCCTGGGAAATCTCATGGACAGGGGAGCCTGGCAGTTTATAGTCCACGGAGTCGCAAGTCAGACACAACTTAGTGACTAAACCTGCCTAACTATTTCATAGCTGAAAAGTGTGCTGTGCAAGGAATCAAACAAGTAAATGCATCTGTGCTCCTGCAGCTACAAGGGAGCTTGAGAGCCTAGCAGTGGAGGCTGAGAGATAACATCCCTCAAGATGGAGTCTGTCAAGACTTCTTGTGAACACAGCCCCTCTAAACACTGTCTACCGATACACGCATCCCTCCTTCAGAGGAATGCAGGTTGCTGTACAACTTAGTGACTAAACCTGCCTAACTATTCATAGCTGAAAAGTGTGCTGTGCAAGGAATCAAACAAGTAAATGCATCTGTGCTCCTGCAGCTACAAGGGAGCTTGAGAGCCTAGCAGTGGAGGCTGAGAGATAACATCCCTCAAGATGGAGTCTGTCAAGACTTCTTGTGAACACAGCCCCTCTAAACACTGTCTACCGATACACGCATCCCTCCTTCAGAGGAATGCAGGTTGCTGTCACCAACCAAAACAGTCCTCCAAAGGGAGATGATTATGCTGGAAAAATATGCATTCTTAAAATTAGAGACTATCTTCAATAGCCTCCTGTGATTATGCACAGTCCTCCAAGACTTGTTAGGCTATGGGTGGCAAGAAGATGGGATGTGAAAATTGGGAAGCTTTGCTACTCAGCACAGAGGAACATAAGGGATGTGAAATGCTAATAGATCAGAGAATTTAGCAGGCCAGGATGGTGCTGAACATTCAGGGAGAGAAGAGGTTAAAAGTCCAAAGAAATTATGAAGCAGGGAACAGAACTGGAATTAAGAAACTAGCCCAGGGTTATATGCAATCACATCCCCAAACCAGAGCCACAAGAATTCATTATACAGCATAATAAGCATTGAGCATGGGCAGAAAGAAGGAAATGTCAGTAGCTCATTAGGACTGGTTTAATGGATCTTTCATAAAGCAACTGGCTGAAATTGAAAAAGTTCAGAAGTTAAAAGGAACAAATCTCTCTTACATCATCAAAGAGGCTTGTAAGTTTGCAGTGCTACTGTGCAAAGAGAAGGACTCACATTTGACTTGCTCATAACAGCAGCTCCCGTTATTCTGAAGTTTTTGGGGGCAGTGGGAGTATCTGGACATTTGCCATCTAACCTCTTTGCTAATCAAAGCATGGTCCACGGTTCAGCAGCATCAGCATTACCTGTTGTTTAGTGACTAAGCCATGTCTGATTCCTTTGAGACCCCATGGAGTGTAGCCCACTAGGCTCCTCTGTCCATGGGATTCTCCAGGCAAGAATTCTGGAGTGGGTTGCCATGCCCTACTCTGGGGGATCTTCTTCCTGACCTAGGGAATAAACCCATGTCTCCTGCATTGGTAGGCAGATTCTTTACCGGTGAGCCACCTGGAATCCCAGCATCACCTGGGAGCTGGTTAAAATATATAATCTCAGGCCCCTCCTTGGACACTGATTTGAATCTTTAATAAGATTCTCAGTTGATTCGACTCTGCTGTCAAGTTTGATAAGTTTACCTACCAGTATCTACTCTTATACCTGATAACCCATTCTCTATATGACTGACTCAGAAATCCTTTAATTTTGCTTATCCACTGATGGGCAGGAAAAGGGCATGAAATTGATGCTCAATAAACATTCACTGAATGAATAAGTAAATTTTCCTCCCGTCTAAGATAAAGTCTGGACGATATGTAAGGTCCCCATATCTTCCCTTTATCACTAGAAACTCTCGCTTTCTTCTGCTCCATTTTCATCTGTAGGGAAGATGAATTTTGCCTACCAAGGCCATATCCTTGTCTACGCTCTCTATCTCTTTCCCACTAAGACCCTGCTCCTTAAATGTGTCCTTCTTCTGCTTCCAAACATAGCATCCTCCCCCTACCTCACCCCGCTATCTCCATCTGCCCCCTCCTTTCAGTTTAGGACTTCCCCTGTTATAACAGGAGGGGGAAGTCACCAGCTTCCATGCCTTATATATTCTGTTCTCTTTCCTTTGAACCCTGGTCTTTTTAAGCATGTTTTCTATTACTTTCATATCCTTATTTATTTATCCTCTTCTCCAGATCTTGCTTCTGTCCCCACAGTTTGATTGGTCTGAGTCAGACCCAATTCAAAGTTGGTGCTAAACCTGTGTGGTTGTCCTTAGTCCCTGGCCCTTCATTTTCTAAGTGGATATCTAAGAATCTACACTGGAGTCACTGTGATAATTAAAGTGCCTGTCACAGAGGCTGGCACATGGCAGGTGCTAATGTAATTTTAGATTCCTTTCTTGGAGTAAAGCTGGGGCTAATTTTGAAACCGGCAAATTATATCTGACCAGGAATTTGACAATTTAGAATACAGTGATTCTGCTGTTAGGAAATACCCATTGGAAATCACTCGCAATATCCTGTAAGAGGGATAAACAAAGTATCCCACTGCAGAATTGCGATGATAGCGAAAAATTAAGAACAATGGGGAATAAATGTGTTCAGTGTCTATGGGATAGAATATTATACAGGTGGAAAAATGGGGAGATGACTGAGAAAACATGCAGGTTTCAAACTGTATTGTTCTAATCCTCATTAAGCAGTTCAGTTCAGTAGCTCTATCGATCTTTGCGACCCCATGAATCGCAGCACGCCAGGCCTCCCTATCCATCACCAACTCTCGGAGTTCACCTAGACTCACGTCATTACGTAAATGTAAATACAGCAGATGAAAAGAAATAAGCTAAAAGGTTAGGAAAGTGTCAACCATAATCTCTGGCTTATGTAATTATGGATGGCTACTATTTCCTTCCTTATATTCTTCTAAATTTTAGAAAATATGGATTTATTGCTTCTTATAATAGAAAACATAACTTGAAATAGTAAGTTCAGCAGTCTTTTATTTTCATTCTTCAGTTTCTCTGAAGAATTTGCACTTTAGCCTTGTTTTTTATTACTTCAACTGTCTTTTTTCTTTGCTTAAAAAAAAAAAAACTTCCTTTAATTTTGTCATTCCATCCCTCATTCTGTATCCTAAATGTGAATGCTGTCAAGAGTTTCCTCTCTGGCCCTCTTATCTTTCCTGACAATGTCCTTCACATCCTACTTCCCTGATTTATCTTTTCAGCTTTGGATCTGCATGTCCTATAATTCACTGGACCAGTCCACCCACCTTCACCTTCATGGCCTAAACTGGCCTCTCTATATTCACTCTCTCATCATTCAGTCAACATGTACTGGCTGTCTACGATGTACTAGACTGTCTGTTACAGACTAGGAATGCAATAAAAATATAAGGAAAGCTCTCTCCGCAAACAGCTCTTACCTTTCTCCCCTTACTTTTCCAGTTGTCGAATTCAAATGGTAGAGTTACCATGAATCCTTTTGCTTTTCACTCCTCCTACCAATCCAGGCTTTGCTATTCTCAGTGTATGAATCTGAGCCCAGAAACATCTTTCATTTTCATGACCTCTTTTTTTAATGCCCACTGTCAACACTCTCTTGGAGCCTTTATTTTTTCCTGGATTATCCCATGACAGCTTCCAAAGTGATGCTTTCTTCAGTATGTTCTCACACAGCCCTGTCATATACAGCACTATAAAGTAAGTCTTCTGAAAATACAGTACAGGTCATTGTGGTCTCTTATTCAAAACATAGTCCATAGCTTTTCAGTGCATACTGAAAACACTTTCTCGACTTGGCACTTACAGTCATTTTTCAATGTATTTGGTTGAGCTGAATGAAACTTTTATTTTGTAGCCTAAAAGAGTAAAATACTAGGCATTCCGTATGGTACAACCTAACATTATTCATATACATTTCTGTCCTTATCTCCCAAGATTCCCCTTCTTCTGCCCTGCATTCTAGAATATAAATGAGATCAATCTGTGCTTTCCTTGCATGTTCACTTTCTCTGGTCCCTTTGCTAAGTTTGTTTGTTCTTTCTGGAGCTCCTCTAGGCTTTCTCTCTCCCTTGAGTACATCTATTCATCCAACTTCCACCCAAAAGTCATCCTCCGCTACTGTGTCTCTGCTCAATTGTTAGCAATCCTGCCCTGTAATAAAGTCCCTTAAGAAATTATTCATGTATCTCCGATGGTACTAATGAGCCTGGATGCTACTTTCTGGTTTTAATCTGCTGCACCCTTATTTTTCCGGTTGTCGAATTCAAATGGTAGAGTTACCATTTGACTGAGCTCAAAAGGTGTTCTGTTGCATACATTCCGAGGACAATATCCTAATGCATATCTGTGTAATTATAAGTGTCCTAGATATTTCTCTGGGTTGAGCTGTAATTTAAGGTTGAGTGTGGTATCTTCACACTGTTCCCTGCTTGTTTACCTGTTTTGGCCATTTGAAACTTCTACTATTATTTCAATTAAAATGAGCCCTTGCAAGATCTGGAATCAGTTATACTATGTAGTACTTGAATTTTTCTGGCTGATTTTCTTATATAGATGATGCAATTCAGTAATATGACTTCACTGTAATGACATAGGAGATGCTTTATGCACTTATTTCAAAATTCTCTAGTTTATCTGACATCCTCCAAGAATAAAAATCTTCAGGTTAAGTATAAAATATATATTAAAAATAGAAAAGATACCAGAGTTTGAACATTACAGTAAAGTACTTGAAGATGCATTCACTCCTACCTAATATATAAAAACAAGAATCTACAAAGATACTCTTTTTACCTTATTTCAGTAATATATATTTTGTGTGCATACTAAAATATTAAAATAATGATTATGAGCCAAAAAATCTACCAGAAGGAAATGAAGCATTCTGTGGTTAATATGAAGGACTTTGGGCCTGACTTGTGTTGATTACCCAATTGGAATCTTGGTCCATTCATAACATGGAGAACATACCCAACTCCCAGAGTTATAGGGAGAATTAAAATGTAATAACATACCTTAAAAGGCTTATGATATTATCTAACACATAGTTAATGACAAAAATTATAGTTTACTAATAAAAATAAGTGACAAGAAAGAATAGCATTCCCTAAAGCTATTATGTTCTAGAACTTTCCCTACAGATTATATACACATATGTAAGCATATATATATAAAGTGATGTCATACTTAGTAGTCCTTAATAAGCAAGCAAGCAGTTAAGAAGATTATGACATCATTCTTAGTATTACACTGAGAGAAAGAGTGAGCATTCCCCCTCAACCCCTGTCTGCAGCAGCAAAATTTTGGCTGAAGACATGAAGAGCAGTAAATAATGCCAAGCCTGGGAATAGTATTTAGGAAGCATCCATAAAGCAAAACTCATGCTGCAGCTGAGTGCCCTAGCTGGTGACAGTGAAAGGGGACATTTCAAAAATTCTTTCCATCTTAACCTTAAACCAGAAAAAAAAATACTTTTGCATATAGCCTGAAGAAATTTTTTATACATGGTTTGCCTGATTTTCTACCTGGCATTAAGTATTTAATGAATTTTGATTAATCTTAGGGGTAACTGAAAAAAAGTAAAAGTGTCTGTTTTACAGTCTGTTATCTCATGAAAAAGGAGAACAAAAAAGTAATGGGAGAAAATATTGACGAGTCATTTATCCATCACATAATTAAATAAATATTTATTGAATTTCTGCTGTGGTCCAGGGACTATTCTACACGCTGAAGATACAAGTGAAAAACAAATCAGCAAAGGAATTAACTCACATCGGAGATGATATTGATTAGAAAAACCGTGATACAGGTCCCTGACTCTCTTTGTGTCCAGTAGCCAAATTCTATTTTGATTTGACAGTGTAACAGGCTATTTGAATAAACTTTGATTTACTACCCAAAATCTATCAACATACCTCAAGATAAATTTTAAAATGGTTCTAGAAGATATGAATCTATGAGGATTTATGAGGTAATACACCACCTCTCCAATACATAGATAAAAATCGAAACAGCTGATTAATGCCTGTTCACAATATAATGAATACATTTTTTTAGTGGCTAAATAGTAGCTTCAACCTTTTCTTAATTCACGTAAATACCCCAAAGTTCAAAATTAATATAGTGAGTAACTAAAAGAGTCTGAAGATCAGGAAACAGATTCTCATTTGAAATATAAACTGTAGATATTTAGTTAGATGGGCAAATACCAGATAGATTCTTTTTTCACCAAATATGAGATATTTTCACTCACTCTGATTGAAACCAACAAAGAGAGAATGGTCCTAAGGGTTTTACAATATCTGTTTGGGTATTTCATACATGATTCCACTGAGAAATTTCTGAGGAAAAAATACAATCTATTTCTTATCTTTCTGAGACAAGTCTATTAGATTTTGTTCACTATCTGAAATAATGCAATTTCATTTTTTAGAACACACTGATTTATTTTAGTGAATTCATTCTTCTGTGCAAAAATATTGTGATGGTGCCTACACTCTGGAAGGGGCTGACAGTGGCATCTGCCCTTCCCTCTCTCCCACAATAACTACCCACAGCAGCAAGGCTCTTAATAAGTGACTGTGGAATTAATAAAGTTCTCATAATTATACACTGCAGAGAAAATTAAACAAGGACATTTATCTCCTTCAACTGCCACAAATATTCACAGTCACAGGTGTACACTTGCATACTTCTGGTATTTCAGCATCAGTAGTTAAACATTAGCCATTTTAAGTATTTAAAAAAAAAGAAGCTTTCTTTAAAAAATATTTTGGACTGGTAAGTCTTATGGAGAAATCCTATGTGAATACCAAGAAAAGATTTAAAAGATGTATTGATCTTCTCAGCAAGGCAGAAAATGTCTTCCATTTTTTAAAAGGCAAATTACAAATACTGGTTTTATCAACGTGAATATACATTCAAGTCAAAGCTCATCTTAAAGAATTAAGGAAAAGGTAATACCCATAATTGGTATCTCCAATCAATATATATCCTGATGCTGAATTTGAAAATTCACATTTTTAATGGAAGGCATAAGGCCCAGGATCAATGATTCAACTGCTTTAATGACAAGATGAAGGATTACTTTCTCATGCTGTCAATGCTACATAAAACATATAAAATCAGTTCTTTCAATAACGAACAACCTCAGCCTTTAAAATAATGCAGTACTAAAGACTAAATCATCAGTGAAGAAGTTAAAATATTTTATTCGCAAAACCCAACAATACTGAGTCATTCCTGGGAGTCTCTAGCGCTTATTCCACCTGGGAAGGGCAAGCCATTTCATTTAGCCATTTCAAAAATATCACTTAATAGCAAGATTCCTTCAGATAAAATCATTACTTGGCATATTTCTCTTAAATTCAAGTTATTGAATTTTTTATTAGGAGAGAATTTTGGACATTTTTAAAGTTGTTACAATGATAGAAATCCCCAAATAAGCCAGAAATATTGATATTTGCTAACAACTTGCAACACAGACAAAAAACACAATTCTTTAGACATCTTAGAACCAAAACAGCCTTGGATAATGGCATTCTCTGCAAGGCAAATCATACATGCTATAGACAATGATCAGCGTAGGCTTAAGGATAAAATATCAAGCATAGAGAGGTTAAATAAAACATTCTAAATCCTCCCTGATTTTCCCTCATTTAAACACCCAAACAAAACATGTGTACCTTTTAATTTTCTGAATGAGTAGTTTCCAATCAATGTTTCCTCGATTAGAGACAACAATCTGAAGGATCTACCAAAACAAAAGAAAAAAATTCATGTATAGATTTATTAACTCAATATTAAAAACTGTAACTCACCAGTAAGCAAAAGCATTCTTTATATCCAGATAAGAAATCTACGTCTTGAGATCTGTAGCACAAAAAAACGCAGTACTTGATTTTTTTAGGAAGCTCAGTAAGGAATTTAAAAGCATTCACTTTGAGATCACAAAAAGCAGATCCTTTGAAAAAAAAGAATTAAAAAGAGAGCACAATAAAATGTAAAAAAAAAAACCCAAACCATTACCAGCGCCTATGCAGCGATACCACCCCAGTCTAGCCTTAGAGAGCTGCAGCAGAATCCTCGTCCCGGAACATGATCTCCGTGGTCTGGCTCAGGCTCTCTAGCTCCAGACAGACGCAGTCTGCAAGCCACCAGCTCCTGTCTGTGTGTGTCGGGAAAGGGAAGCTGCAAATTAGAAAAAGTCCCCGCAGTGGCGAAAAGGAAAATAAGGCGAGTGGGAGAGGGAGAGAGAGCTCACTAGCCTCAGAATTTTCGAGAATGATGACAAGCCACCCGGTGCCGCCATCATTCACTGACAATAAGATGCAGTCCTGGCGTATGATTTAGCGGTTTGCACAGGGGCTTCTGGTATCAAATGCCTGACAGGCATCTTAATTGCATCCATCCAAGTGTGTCCCCAAGAGTCGAATCTATAAGCCTATGAATGTCATCATCTGTTCTCCTTTGTGTTAAAGCCAGACACACACACACACACACACACACACACACACACTGCTTAAACAGAGAAATCATTTACTGGCATATAGGATTACAAATAAGTTGGGCTCCACAAACTGGACATAACTAAATGATAGTTTATGAGAATTTTTATCATCTGCATTTATGACATCAGAAAGATTCTTTGATGTTTTGTCATTGCCAGATAATTACAATAGTTTTAAAACTGAGTATCACATACTGCTTATTTATAGTCCAAATATATAGGTTCATTAGAGAAATGCGCACAATCATGCACATTTTCTTATGGAAAATTTGATCCGCTTGTAACTGTGATAATTACGCCCTTGGCAATGGCTTCCTTACAAAGGAGAATGCAGCAAAAACAAAGAGGATTAGGAAACCAGGGTTGATGTGTGATTTCTGGAGGCAATCTGTTTTATTCCTTTTAAATACAAAGGCAAAGAGAGGTAGCAACCAGCTTGAGAAGTGAGTTTTACAGTCCCCCAGGACCAAGACAGGGGATTGAATCTCTGGCATAATCAGTATCCCCTTTATGTTAGCAACTGAAATTAATAGTTGAATATCCCTGTTTTACAGTGCCCTTTATGTCAAGAGGTTAAGTATGAAATCATTCCCAGCATTTATTTCATGGACAAAAGGGATGGGGGGAAATGTTAATAAATAAATTTTTATAGCATTGCTAGCTCTCTGCATCAGTGAATGGAGCAAAATTCCATGTGTACCAAAAAGGCCGGCTGCAAAGAAGGTTGCTGGGAGGGAGCATCACCATGGTTACCGGAAACAGAAAGTAGGGGAAAAAAATAAGGTGATGATAGAGGAGATGGAAGGAGAAGCTACCGTGGAGGAAATTCAGAGATAGAAAGATATGTTTCATTTTTTTTCTTTCTGGAAAGAACTGTCTATCAGTTTTTCATATTAAATTTTGAATGCATTAGGATGAATATGCATTCTATATCAGCTACTTTTCTTCTCCATTTTTGGATCACTAGCTAATTTTGCTCTCATAAGTTTGGTTCTTTTGTATGAGATGGATCCTGTTATTTCTTGCCTCTGACACTATCCCGGATTCATAGACACCACTCAACCTAGTCCACACCCTTTGTTTCACAGGTGAGAAAGCTGAGGCCCAAGGAATCTGACCAAGGTCACAAAGCTGGCTGGAGATCCAACAGAAACACCATCCTAATCTCCTAGTTTTCTTCTCTCACCAAGTAACTTTCTTTCTGTGCTCTCTTCCATTCTGTCTGCAAGCAAACAGATTCCAGAAACATCCTTTTGTCTGTGATTTTGTAAGTCTTCTTTTATTTGCTAAAGCAGTGATCCTCCTCTTTAAAACAATGCATTGCAGTCATTCCAAAGACCAGCTTTGCCTAATAGCTATGCTCAACTGGTACTCCAGGTCTAGGGAATCTGGAGTTATTACATCACTGCTTTTCTTTTACTTCCAGTCTGGCAATCAGATGAATAAAGCATGATTGCCCTGTTGTGAACCATCTTGTTGAGCCTGAACTTAATCATCATATACTAACCACTCTCTCATCCCTGGCATCATTCTTTCTGCAAGCGTGAAATTGGGCAATCGAATTGAATCAGCCTGCCAAGGTTCCTCCTAGTTATAGACAATGTGAACCTTCCTGGGGTTACCAATAATGAAGCTGCAAAATTGAGAACGCAGGTAAAATGTTTTAAAAAGAAAGAAAAAATACTCAAAATAACCACTGGGGGGCGCAATATTTGTTAAAATCTTTCTGAGAAATTCAGTAAAAAAATGTTGAGTAGGATTTTGACCTTGCTTTTATTTCCTTTCTAAAACATTCCTTCAACGTTCAGTTCTTATGAGTCATTGCTCTTAGGTTAACTCATTGAGTTGTTGTTCAGTCACTAAATCGTGTTCAACTCTTTGATAAGTAGAGTCATGTTGCTTTTTTTGACGTTTAAAGTATAGCTGCTGCTACCACTACTACCCTCTGCCCTCAGCATGTCAGCTATACAAGAAATTTATCACAGTAAAAAAATATGGTTACCTTAGGTAATAATTATAAGAGATTTCAGGTTTCAGTGAATCCTCCATAGTGGTTAGGATTTTTTTGTTCTAAAAAACTGTCCCTTTAAATATAATCTTTCTATGACATGCCAATTTTTTTCCTCAGTGATTTTTGACACTGTTTATTTTTTCAAAGAGAATATTTTGTTTTACTAGGCTGTCCTCTATTGTTCACTTCTAGGCAAGCAAAAAAAAATGATGCACCAGACTGTCATTTCTTAAAACATGAATCATATTTTCTCAAGCTCTCATAAAGTACACATAATGAACGGTCTAGGTCAGTTTAAAAATCAGCTCAGCTTCCAAAAATATTTAATACTCCTTGGGAATCATTTAATATTTGTGGATACTTGGTTCAGTCAATGAGAATGAGTAGAAATATTCTTTCCCTTTTCACTGTTACCATTTGTTAATGGAAGTATTACTTTGTCTTTTGTAGAATAAGCACTATACGCAACACAGAATTCTTTTTTTTTAAGGTTTCACAATCACACTTTATAACTACTAAAGTTAGTTCTGAGCTAACTAGTTCTGAAACCACATCATGTTGCTACACACCAGTTATATGCTCACGTGTGTGTGCGTGCTAAATCGCTTTAGTCCTGTCTGACTCTGTGCAGTCCCATGGACTGCAGCCTGCCAGGCTCCTTTGCCCGTAAGATTCTTCAGGCAAGAACACTGGAGTGGGTTGCTGTGCCCTCCTCCAGGGGATGTTCCCAACCCAGGGACTGAACCTGTGTCTGTTGCCTCTAATCTGCACTGGCAGGCAGCTTCTTTACCACTGGGGCCCCCTGGAAAGCCCTTACATGCGCAGACTGAGCTCTTACTGGCCATTCTGAAATGCTGTGATCTTATATATGCCAGGGTTCTGTATCACAGAAGAGTCTCATTGGCCAAGGTCATAGAATTAGACAAGATTTCTTCAACCCAAAATTCTAGATTCACATAAAATTCTAACAAGCCAAAATTCAGAAGCACAAAATCCAATAAACTAACATTCCCAAACCACATGACATTCTTTTGATCAAGCATTCAGAATTACATGAGACTCCTACCAGAGAACAATGTTTCAGACTCATGCAGGAGTCCTATACCCAAGGTGCACGGAGATCAAGATGCCAGAATTACCCTAAATTTCTTATGGACTAGGCTTCCAGAAACAGCCAATATTCTTGTAAGCAAGTTTCTGAAAAACCCAGTGTTAACGCAGTAATATTCTGATAGCCGGGTTCCTGGAATCAAGCGTATTTCTTTCATGCTAAGTTGTAAAACATAATTCTTACCTTTAAGTATGTTCTACTCTGATAACACTAAGACACCAGATAATTGAGAGACTTGCATGATGTTTTATATTTATGCTTATGAGGCTCAACTGTCATGTAGCACCATTTGCTGGTTCATTTAACCAATTTTAATAGCACACACTCCTAGGATTTAGGTATGGAAAAAAAAGAAAACATTTCCTACTCAAGGAACTTCAATTATATTGAGGGGAACACAGAAGTAAACAGAAATCTAAGTACACAATTCTTTTTCTCACTTTGATGAGACATGCTATCTTTGCCCCTGGGTTATCTGCTTTATCTCAGGTCCCCATCTTTATGAATCCCCCAATCCCAAGTTCGGTTTAGCTCACCTCTGTGGTTCTTCTGGAAGACTCTCAGTTTTGTTCCTTACGGATATGGGTCTGTGTATTTTTCTATCAACCTTTAAGCTCATTGAGATGGATAATGGAGGTATTTCCTTCTTACTTCCTTGAAGTTTTTGGTCATATATCATTTTCCAAACTAGGACTTTCTAACTACCGTAATGAAAAGTGCGGTCCTGTCCCTTTCGCAGCCCTTCATCCCCTGCTCCACTTTTCCCTTTTTCCATAGTACTTACCACTTTCTATCATACCATAAAGTTGTATTTTTTATGTTTACTATGTATTACCTGGGATTCCCTGGTGGCTCAGACTATAAAGAATCCATCTGTAATATAAGAGACACAGGTTCAATCCCTGGGCTGGGAAGATCTCCTGGAGAAGGGAATGGCTACCCACTCCTGTATTCTTGCCTGGAGAATTCCATGGACAGAAGAGCCTGGGATGCTACGATCCATGTGGTTGAAGAGTTGGACAGGACTGAGCAACTAACTTATTTCACTTTCATTTTTTACCTGCCTCACTCTCTAGGTCATGAGGGAAGTCATCTTAACATGTTTGGGCCACGGATCTCTAAAGCAACACTAAGATAGTGCCTAGAATATCTAGCACTCAAAAAATATCTTTTAAACAGTAAGTGTGAAAATCACAATATTATTTATTAAGTTGGAATATTTAAGGTCAAGAGAAGTTTTTGGATTCTATATGGACTTCCTTGTTCTATATATTCAGTCTTCGTTATGAATATAGTCTTTTATTTGTACTAAAAATCATTTTTTCCCATGGAATCAAATTTTTTTTTTGGTAATTTCCATGAAAGGATACACATTTATTTAAAACAGGGATTTGTCTCCTACTTTCTTTAGATTCTGCAAAGTACCTAGCATGGGACTGTCAGCTCTTAAATATCAGCTGAGAAAGAGCTTGCTTTCTTTCTTACTTCTATTGGTCTTAAATATGCTAAATTTTAGTCATGAGATTATTTAAATTAGAAAAATTAATAAATTAGTACTGTCTTGTGGCCAAAATGCCTTGAAATGGCTTTCTGAAAATTGGCTATAATTACTATAATGTGCACTTTAAAATTAGTAAGAGAAATAATAATTATACTTTTACCTAGTACTCTTAAATTTGTTATTCTAAATATATTTAGTTCTCTTGGGTATACACCTAGAAACAGAATTAGTGGGTCATAAAGTAGACATACATTCAACTTTACTAGATATTGCCAAACTGTCTTCAAAAGTGTTCAACTCAATTTACACGCCCACCAGCAGTGCATCAGAGTTTCGGCTGTTCTATCATTATAGCTTTCAACATCTGGAGAGCTTTTCATTGCCAACATAGTTTTTCAAGGGTAATGAGACTATGACTTAATGAACTGAACTAGGAATTATTTTTCATGGTAATAGTGGAATGTTATGGTGCTATTGGTTTAGAAATTATTTGTTTACGACAAATTTTAGGACCTACTAGTGAACATCATGGAAAAGGGTTTTGGGGTGAGCATATATTTTAAAAATGTGACATGCAGCCTGCATGTGATGATTATGTTTGCTAGATAAATGAGCTGTAAGGGGATATGTTACTTAGAAGGGAGAAGATATTTTATACAGGGTTTTAATAAATTAACCGGCAACTGTGAAGTGAAAAACAATGAAGTGAAAAGCTGTGGAGTAAAATCTCTATCTTAGAAGCATATCAACAAGTCAAAGCATGACATGTCTGTGGCAACACACACCAAACTGCACCATTATGACAAAGGAATGCACAGAGAAGATGCTTCCAAAACTGTTCCTTTCACATAAATTCCTTGCTCGTTGATTCTCACCATAATTACTAGTTTACTTCTTTTTCTCCAATCCCGATCTTACACGTCCTTTCTGGCCCATTTAAAATTCTGTCCTCTCTTACAGGGACTTCCTAGGTGGCTCAGTGGCGAAGAATCTGCTTGCCAATGCAAGAGATGCAGGAGATGGGGCTTCATTCCCTGGGCTGGGAAGATCCCTTGGAGAAGGAAATGGCAGCCTGCTCGAGTATTCCTACCTGGAGAATTCCACAGACAGAGGAGCCTGGCAGGCTATAGTCCATGGGGTCACAAAGAGTCGGATGTTACTGAGCACCTCTTTTACAATGGTTCCAGAACTTTTCCAGCACACAATGCCACAAAGCTCTTACTCTGTGCTTGTGATTGGTCTGTTTCTATTTTCTGTTTTTTTCCTGATTCAGTCTTGAAATGTTGCACTCTTCTAAGAACTTGTCTTTCTCTTCCAGGTTGTCCATTTTATTGGTGTATAGTTGCTTATAGTAGTCTCTTATGATGCTTTGTATTTCTGTGGTGTCAGAACTTTTCCTTTTTCATTTCTAACTTTGTTGATTTGAGTCTTCTTTTTTTCTTTTAAAGTGCCTGGCTAATGGTTTATCTATTTTGTTTATATCACAAAGAACCAGCTTTTTAGCTTTATTATTCTTTGCTACAGTGTTCTTAATTTCTTTTTCATTTATTTCTGCTCCAGTCTTTATGATTTCTTTCCTTCTACTAACTTTGGGGTTTCTTAAAAGCTGTTTCTCTGAATTGCCATGATACCAAAACAAAAAATAATCACCGTGATACCAGCTAGTAAGGAAAGCAGTCCATCCTAAGGGAAATCAGTCCTGAATATTCATTAGAAGGACCGAGGCTGAAGCTGAAACTCCAATACTTTGGCCACCTGATGTGAAGAGCTGACTCATTTGAAAAAACCCTGATGCTTGGAAAGATTGAGGGCAGGAAGAGAAGGGGATGACAGAGGATAAGATGGCTGGATGGCTTCACTAACTCAACGGACATGAGTCTGAGTGAACTCCGGGAGTTGGTGATGGACAGGGAGGCCTGGCGTGCTGTGATTCATGGGTTGCAAAGAGTCGGACACAACTGAGGGACTGAACTGAACTAATACCATAATGCCTGATGTTATATACGGCCTCTGGCTGGTCTTCAGTTGTTTATATGCAATTATTCTGACACAGACCAATTAAAGAAGCATATGATATGCTTCTCATATAAAGTATTAAATTCCAATAATGTGCCAATCCCTTTGAACACATTATTTTATTCACTAATTCAGAGTTATGAATCTCCCTTTCACAGCTGAGGAAACAGGCCCAGTTAGGTTTAGTTACATTCTAAGAACATACAGCTGGTAAGTGGTGGAGCACTTACCAGCTGTAAGAAGTCCAGTCCCTAAACTTCTTAATTAACTAGTTTGTAATTCAGCTTAACACTTCCAAGGTATCAGAAATGGAAAAAAAAAATTAAACATAGAATTAAGAATTTTCCATTTTTCTAGGATAAGTATTAAGACTTAACAGACTATGCATTATTCTAGGTGTGCATGGAAGAGACAGCATTAGAAACAAGAATTATTTTCAGAATTATTTCAAATTCCATCAGTTCATAATTAAATGATGTATATGTGTGAACACAAACATTCCTACAGTTGAAGAAGACATCATAATTTTATTCACTATCTATTTGGTCTACTATTAGAGTGTACAGTGTCACTTTTGTGAGATATATGCTCAAATGTTTTTAAAATACTTCTCTGTTGACAATTTGAGTTTATTGTGGATGTTTTTAAATATATTGTTTCAATTAACCTATTTTAGAAGTACAGATTGTAATAATAAAATATCTGTCTTGGCCAATCATTACCCTCATTTTATTAGACAAAGTTAGAAATAATCAAATACCATGGTGAATCTTAAAGGTTACATCAAAGAACATTATATCAATTCCATATTATACAGTGCATGTCTTGTTTAAATTAAATTTATTTATAGTCAGATTCTTCCTGTGGGCATGTTTCTTCCAAATAATTCCACTCCCTCCATCAAGTCTATCCTCAAATATTAACTTCTCAAGGAGGCTTAACCTAACCATGCTATTTAATACTGCAACCTGAAATTCCCATTCTTTATCTTCTTTATCCTATTTTGCATAGTACTTATTTTCTAATACACTATATCGTCTACTTAGTTTCATTCTTTATTGCTCTCTCTTCTCATTCACTTGTAAGCTACATGAAGGCAAACTCTCTGCATGCTTTGTTCACTATGTATCCCAGGTACCTAGAACCAGGCCTAGAATGTAACTGGTACACAGCAAATATTCACTGAACTCATACCTATATGAACAAATAATTAAAATTATAACACTAAAACTCATATAAAAACCAGGAATTACCTCCTAAAAATTCTGAATTCTGAGCTTATCAGCTGAGAGCATTCAGTTTCAGAAATCACTAAATTCATAATGTAAGTACTTTATTTGGTTTATGTCTTGGTTAACAAATATAAAGTTTTAGGCTTTTCATCTTTGGCACATTCATAGCCATTTTGAGTACATCTTTCCTTTAACTTTAGATTTTTAAAATTAGCTATCTGTTTATTATGTATTTTAACAAAAATCATTCTAGTCATTTTTTTTGCTTGCTTGTAAATCCTTAGTTAGAAATTACATTACATATTTCTCTTCATCTTTCCAGTCACCTGAAAGTTGATACAAACTGCTTTCTTTCACTACTGGAGATGCTACCAGCCTGTGGGGAAACGTATTTACCAGACAAATGGGCAGCCATGAAAGAAAATTAGGAGAATTAGTGCTGAGTTCTCACTTCATAAAATTTTCACTTGACATTCAGTCAAGCAGAATCATCTTCAGGACTTATGAATTTCTTGGCTGATCTTCCTGGAAGCATGAAATGAACCTGCATTTTTATCTAATGTCTCCACAAGTAGGAACATTAGAGTTTAATGGAAGACTGATAAGGATACAAAATCAAATGTTGCATTGCATGATATTAGATTTAAAAAATCCTTATTTCTTTTTAAAAACTGCTAAAAGGAATTATTTTGTTTACTGTTCTCCAAGCTTTGAAGACCATTACCTCAATATTCTAAATCTTGTCACTCCTTCAATAATCAGCAACTTTGGAGAACTGGAGAGTTGGCAATAATTGGGAGGTAATCTAGTACTAATCCATTTGAATTCAGTTCAGTTCAGTTGAGTCGCTCAGTTGTGGCTGACTCTTTGCAACCACCTGAACTGCAACATGCCAGGCTTCCTTGTCCATCACCAACTCCCAGAGCTAACTCAATCTCATATCCATAAAGTCAGTGATGCCATCCAACCATCTTATCCTCTGTCATCCCCTTCTCCTCTCACCTTCAATCTTTCCCAGCATCAGAGTCTTTTCAAATGAGTCGGTTCTTTGCATCTGGATTGGATGCAAAGGCCTGGAGTTTTACCTTCAGCATCAGTCCTTCCGATGAATATTCAGGACTGATTTCCTTTAGGATGGACCGGATGGATCTCCTTCTAGTCCAAGGGACTCTGAAGAGTCTTCTCCAACACCACAGTTCAAAAGCATCAATTCTTTGGTGCTCAGCTTTCTTTATAGTCCAACTGTCACATCCATACAGGACTACTGGAAAAATCATTGCTTTGACTAGATGGACTTTTGTTGGAAAAGTAATGTCTCTGCTTTTTAATATGCTCTCTAGTTTGGTCATAGCTTTTCTTCCAAGAAGCAAGCATCTTTTAACTTTATGGGTAGGCAGTCTTTAACCTTAACATTACTAGATTATTCTGAACACTCTGAATTCTGCAAGCTTCTACAGCATTTTCCTGCAATGCTGAGCATTTACAGTTCAAATTATAAAATGTCTACTGCGATGGTAAATAAATGCAATGTCATGTGTGAAATGATTTCTCCAAATGTATATTATTATAGAAACTTATTTTGTTAATAGCCAAAATTCACATTCTGAAAATTTATGAAATGCATCCTTATTTTCTCTGCTATTTAGGGGAGAGTACTCTTCGGTGACTGCCACCAAGATATACATGTGAAATGTTAGTACCTTTCATTCCTTTTCCTCTAGTCCTTTTACCAGGGGTATATTACAAATGGGAGGAGAGTATTAACTGGGGATATTGGGCTTCAGAGGTGGTGCTAGTGTAAAAGAACCCACCTACCAATTTAGGAGATATAAGAGACACAGGTTCAATCCTAGGGTCAGGAAGATCAACTGCAGGGCATGGCAACCCACTCCAGTATTCTTGCCTGGAGAATCCAATGGACAGAGGAGCCTGGCAGGCTACAGTCCACTGGGTCACAAAGAGTTGGAGATGACGCAATAGACTTAGCAAACACACATATGGGTTATTTAGTTACCAGAAGCTTAAATAAAACAGCTCGTCAGAACTACACACATGTTGAATATCTAGAATACATTCAATGTTATATCTAAACGTGTTTTAAGGTCGTAAATCCTCCTATTGATTGGAACCAAAGAACATAATGCTGCTGCTGCTAAGTCACTTCAGTCGTGTCCGACTGTGTGCAACCCCATAGACGGCAGCCCACCAAGCCCCCCAGTCCCTGGGATTCTCCAGGCAAGAACACTGGAGTGGGCTGCCATTTCCTTCTCCAGTGCATGAAAGTGAAAAGTGAAAGGGAAGCTGCTCAGTTGTGTTCGACTCTTCACGACCCCATGGACTGCAGCCTGCCAGGCTCCTCCGTCCACGGGATTTTCCAGACAAGAGTACTGGAGTGGGGTGCCACTGCCTTCTCCAATGCGAGAAAGTGAAAAGTGAAAGTGAAGTCGCTCAGTCGTGTCTGACTCTTAGCGACCCCATGGATTGAAGCCTGCCAGGCTCCTCCATCCATGGGATTTACCAGGCAAAAGAGTACTGGTGTGGCATGCCATTGCCTTCTCTGAAGAACATAATGATGGATATCAAATCCCTTGTGTGACAAGAAAGGGGAACTGGAATGGACAGTGGGGGCACTTCGATGTTTCTTCTTTATCATCAGAATTCTAAGCTATAAAAGATACTAGATAAAAGATGTATTAGCTTTTAAATTAAAAGGAAATATTCTACATGATCAATACCTAAAATGAATATTCTTTCTTGACAGTACCATCAAGTTTGCTAAAAAGAGTTCATGTGGAAAGGATTCTAGATGGCAGTGTTAGAAATTATATTAATATTATATTTACACTACCTTTTCCCATAATTTTGTGGCTTTTCCCCTCTTTTGTTTCTAATAGTGAACATATAATTAAACAAATTAATTTAATTATATTTAATATTCTGGGAGAATTAACTCAAGATTTTTTTCTAGACATTGTTCATCTACTGTGACTTATTTTTCAAATGGAGTGTGACAATATGCTCTTTACAAAGGTAGCCATTGTGAATATCTGAGCCAACAAATGTGTCTGAGAGAAATTTTCACATTCCTAAGGCCACTGTTTTCTTAAACCTCCACGTTCTTACATTGGTTTTTCTTTCCTCCCCCAGTCTTTATGCTTTGCCTACCCCTTTAAGAAAGCTTTCCTCAGTGATCAAGGTAAAGAAACAAAGGAAAACAACAGAATGGAAAAGACTAGAGATCTCTTCAAGAAAATTACAGATACTAAGGGAACATTTCATGCAAAGATGGCCTTCATAAAGGACAGAAATGGTATGGACCTAACAGAAGCTGAAGATATTAAGAAGAGGTTGCAAGAATACACAGAAGAACTGTACAAAAAAAGAGCTTCACAACCTAGATAATCACAATGGTGTGATCACTCACCTAGAGCCAGACATCTTGGAATGTGAAGTCAAATGGGCCTTAGAAAGCATCACTACAAACAAAGCTAGTGGAGGTGATGGAATTTCAGTTGAGCTATTTCAAATCCTGAAAGATGATGCTGTGAAAGTGCTGTACTCAATATGCCAGCAAATGTGGAAAACTCAGCAGTGTCCACAGGATTGTAAAAGGTCAGTTTTCATTCCAATCCCAAAGAAAGGCAATGCCAAAGAATGCACTCATCTCACACGCTAATAAAGTAACCATGAATTTCCAGATGTTCTAGCTGGTTTTAGAAAAGACAGAGGAACCAGAGATCAAATTGCCAACATCCGCTGGATCATGGAAAAAGCAAGAAAGTTTCAGAAAAACACCTATTTCTGCTTTATTGGCTATGCCAAAGGCTTTGACTGTGTGGATCACAATAAACTGTGGAATATTCTGAAGGAGATGGGAATACCAGACCACTTGACCTGCCTCTTGAGAAACCTATAGGCAGGTCAGGAAGCAACAGTTAGAAGTGAACATGGAACAACAGACTGATTCCAAATAGGAAAAGGAGTACGTCAAGGCTGTATATTGTCACCCTGCTTATTTAATTTCTATGCAGAGTACATCAAAGAAGCACAAGCTGGAATCAAGATTGCCGGGAGAGATATCAGTAACCTCCAATATGAAAATGACATGACTCTTATGGCAGAAAGTGAAGAAGAACTAAAAAGCCTCTTGATGAAAGTGAAAGTGGACACTGAAAGAGTTGGCTTAAAGCTCAAAATTCAGAAATCGAAGATCATAGCATCCGGTCCCATCACTTCATGGGAAATAGATGGGGAAACAGTGGAAACAGTGTCAGACTTAATTTGGGGGGGCTCCAAAATCACTGCAGATGGTGACTGCTGCCATGAAATTAAAAGACACTTACTCCTTGAAAGAAAAGTTATGACCAACCTAGATAGCATATTCAGAAGCAGAGACATTACTTTGCCTACTAAGGTCTGTCTAGTCAAGGCTATTGTTTTTCCTGTGGTCATGTATGGATGTGAGAGTTGGACTGTGAAGAAGGCTGAGCACCGAAGAATTGATGCGTTTGAACTGTGATGTTGGAGGAGACTCTTGAGAGTCCCTTGGACTGCAAGGAGAATCCAACCAGTCCATTCTGAAGGAGATCAACCCTGGGATTTCTTTGGAAGGAATGATGCTGAAGCTGAAGCTCCAGTACTTTGGCCACCTCATGCGAAGAGTTGACTCATTGGAAAAAACCCTGATGCTGGGAGGGATTGGGGGCAGGAGGAGAAGGGGACGACCAAGGATGAGATGGCTGGATGGCATCACGGACTTGATGGACGTGAATCTGAGTGAACTCCGAGAGATGGTGATGAACAGGGAGGCCTGGCGTGCTGCGATTCATGGGCAGCAGAAAGAGTTGGACACGACTGAGCAACTGAACTGAACTAAACTGAAGGAGCTTGGGGGTGCACATTGCTATATTTAAAGTGGATAATCAACAAGGACCTACTATATAGCACAGAGAACTCTGTTCAATGTTATGTGGCTGCCTGGAGGGAGGGGAATTTGGGGGAGGATGGATACATATATATGTATGGCTGAGTCCCTTTGCTGTCCACTTGAAACTATCACAACATTGTTAATCAGCTATTCTCCAATATAGAATAAAAAGTAAAAAAATTTTTTTAAATTAGAGGGTTGAGCAATTCCGTCTGAGGTAGGTGGATTAGGAAATAGAAGACACATTTCTTTTAAAGTTACAAAAATCACCAGTAGTAGAACTACTATATAAATGGTCAACAAGTTCCTAGAGGGCAAGGAGCTAGTTGTGAGCTAGATTCTGTGTTAGTTATGAAATCAGATCAATAACTACTTGGAAAACTGTCATATTTGGAAATAGAAGTATAGCTACATTGTTTGGAACTAAAATTGCAATCATAAGTAGGTGGTATTGGAATACCTACCAGTGGAGCCCGTCCAGTTTCTGAATGAATCAGGGAATAAGTAAGGCAAGGAATAAGGTTGATGGGAGACTCAGGCTTACTTGATGATTAATAAAGGCTGACTTGGAGTAAATGGCTCTCTCTTGAAGGCTTGTTTAATGCACCCCAGGAAGGGAAACTTTTTCCAGGAATCATAAAAATGCTGGACCAGGGCAGCCGTTTCCACATTGTGGGAAGAGCCCCCCACCCCAGAAAAGTTCCAGCCCCAGGAGAAAGAAAGAGGAAACTGAGCCAGACACTCACTGTTTATTTTTCTCCAATTTCCCACTCAGATCAAGCCATTAAAAATTTTTTTTTCTTTTTAATTTATCTATGGCTGTGTTGGGTCTCAGTGGGGTCATCGTTCATTGCAGCACGTGGCCCCAGGACACGATGGATCTTAGTTCCCTGACAAGAGACTGAACCTGCGCTCCCTACATTGGAAGGCAGATTCCTAACCACTAGACCACCAGGGACGTCCCAGATTAAGCCGTTCTTTAAATGAATTTCATGGTAGAATGAAAAGAGGCCAAGATTGACACTTACG
This sequence comes from Madoqua kirkii, assembly GCA_006408675.1. Taxonomy (NCBI): domain Eukaryota; kingdom Metazoa; phylum Chordata; class Mammalia; order Artiodactyla; family Bovidae; genus Madoqua; species Madoqua kirkii. The sequence goes on from SJYC01026593.1 coordinate 115,719, forward strand.
GAAGGAACTTCAAGATGAGGGAAACTTTCTCCTTAACAGTTGCCTGTAGGGAAATTGAACATGTACTGAATGTAGTGTGGACTGTTGAAGAATTTCACTTTTCATTATATGGGAGAAATAAAAGTAGGAAGTGGCCGATTTTGATTGCTACTTTGCCTCTCCTTCATTCCCCTGGTGATTTTGGTTGAACCACTTGAGAAGAGTTGATGATGAAATTAAAGAAGAAAGGAGCAAATATCAGCTCATAATACCTTTATGTTGGTTCTCCTGGATATTTGTCTTCAACCTTCATCCTCTCTAACATGGAAGCTACATCTCTAGCTACTTCTGTTGAGTTACCTTTATTTCCTTCATTAAGATGTAGGCATTAGTAGACATCTCAGCCACTCTTTTCTACTTGTGGGATACACAATAGCCTTGTTTTCTTTTCGTTTCTTTCTTGTGAATCAATTCTAACAAGATGAGAGTTCAGGAAGGACCTTCCGGCCCTGAGATTAGACTGAGGTAGGCTACTTCCAACTGTACTTGTTTGATCCTTGCCCACCAATCTTCATTCTGTTTACTCCTCTCATTATATTGCACTGAGAACACATTTCTCTAACCCTCAAAACTAAACATGTCTTCATCCTCCATTGCTAGGTGCCCGAGAACTTGGCAGTTACACTATCTTGATCTGGGTGGTAGTTACATAGGAAATAATGTATGTGAGAATGTATTGAACTATATACTTAAGGCTAGTACACTTTATTCAATTTGTGTACATGTGTTTTACTTCAACTGGAAAAACAAACAAACAAACCCCAGCATTAAATTTCTTGACAGTTTCTATCGCTGCCCAAAACTGGCATAAGAATGGCCCTGGCCCTCTCTGCTAGATGTTTATTATGGCAACACTTTGAAGGTGGGGCTTTCTGAACTCTCCATAATCTGCCAGTGTTTCTCAGTCTTTAAAACATTTCTTTTGCTCAAGATTTACTGAATAGTTTCAAGGCACAATCAGTTTTCTTCTTCACCAGATCTTTTAAACTGAGACACAAAATCTATGTCATAAAAAAGTATCACTACATTTTGCTACATTAAAAAAAAATCAACATGTGTGTGACAAAAACAACATAAGATAAAGATTTGGATGAAAAGATTAATATGGAAAAAGCAATCACAACTCAAATCACAGACAAAGGACTATGTCCCTCATATAAAGTTCTGATCAGTTTATAAAGAACCCAATAGAAAAGTGGGCAATAGATGTGAACGAAACATTCCATAATGTATAAGACACAAAGCACATGAACAGATGCTTAACCTCACTCAAGACGTTAATGAGAAATGAAAATGGAAACTACAGCAAGACATCATTGTTCAAGCTATCAGACCAGACACAATTAAAAAGTTAATGTTGGGAAGCCTGGGAGAAACAGGTCCCATCATGCAGTGCTTGGGAAGGAAGATCTCCCAGCTCTTATAGAGGGTCATTGAACAGTACCTATTCACAATGACAAATGCATGTGCCCTTTGAGCCCATAGTTCCATTTTTAGGAATTTAGATGGCAGGCAAAATGGTGTCTGTCCAAGGTAACATTATTGTTTATGCTAGTAGACTATTGAAAATAACCTAAATGTTAATGAATAGAAGTCTAGTTAAATAAATCACGCTTACCATAGAACACTAGGTAGCTCTAAAAATGAAAGCTTTTTTTTTAAATAGTTTAAAAATCTTAATTATTATTAAGTTAAAAAAAAAAAACAATGGTAGAACAATGTGCGGAAGGTGCTAATATTTGTGTAAAGGAGGAAATGCGTGAACGAATGAGGGGGACAAGTCCAGATGTCTAGACTGTGTTTTGGGGAATTAGGGAGGTCAAGGTTAATAGGAAGAGACAATGAAGTGGTCAAGACTTGTGGTGTTTTGTCTCTGCTCTCCTGCCAACCCTTTTTTGATTCTTAGATCTTCATTCTTTTCCTTAACCCTGCTCTTCAACCCCAGTCCTGCCCCAGCTCTCAGCACAGCCCATCTTTCCACAAACACAGCTACAGTTAATGTTAGTGAACTGTGGTAGAATCCTTCTGGTTGTAAGTGAATTTTAGCGGAGGGCCCACAAGATGTGGATGCCTCCCATGCTTTCTATAGTGGCACCTTTAAAAGTGTTAGTCGCTCAGTCGTGTCCGACTCTTTGTAACCCCATGGACTGTAGCCCACAAGGCTCCTCTGTCCATGGGATTCTTCATGCAAGAATACTGGAGTGGGTTACCATTTCCTACTCTTGGGGATCTTCTTGACCCTGAGATCAAACCCAGGTCTCCTGGACTGCAGGTGGATTCTTTACCACTGAGCCAGCCAGGAAGCCCACTGGCAACTTAAGCTCAGTTTTTAAAGTCATCTTTTGGCTATGCCCTGTGGCATGTGGGATCTTATTCCCCAAACAGGTATTGAACCCACATCCCCGGCTTTGGAAGCACAGAGTCCTAACCACTGGGCCATCAAGGAAGTCCCTATGGTGCATCTCCCTATGGTGTGGTGGAGCCTTTGTTACTTCCTGGAGGGCTGTGTCTAGAAATGTTTGACATGAGAATATTTAGTGATTGATGTTTTCAGAAACCAGGAAGTGCTTAAAGCAGGGGTTTTATTTTGTGAGGAGGTTTTCTCTATGGTGACACTGCCTAAAAGCCCACTTATTTCTTATCAAAATAATAAGGTTCTGAAGGAAAACAAAGAGCTCCTTAGGGCTTCTACCAGAAGAGAGAGGAGGAGATGTGAGTCTTTCTCTTTCAGTAGAGTATGCCCCCCGTCCCAGTGTGAAGTGAGGGCAATGCAGAACACGACAGGGTAGAGGCACAGACAGGAAGTCAAAACCTTCAGCAGACAGATGAAGGAGAAAGCCTAGGGACAGAGGGCCGCTGAGAAGGAAGAACGGGGCCTGAAAGCCCTACCAGTGCCTCTCTTCTTTGGGGAAAGCTGGTAGAGCCCTGGCAACATGTGCAATGACCGCAAACAGGCAACACTTCACAGCAGGGCAATGGGCAAACAACACAGAGTGAGGACTAGTGAATGAATCACTGTCCATCCACAAAATGGACAATTCTAGCTCTAAAAGGGAGGAAGGACCAGCTCTCTTCCACTATAGAGTGATCTCCAGGATTTAGGTACTTCTTAAAAAATTAGGTGAATAAAATCTTGTACAGTGTGCTACCATTTATATAAGGAATATATATATATATATCCTATACATACTTATCAAGAGATAAATAAGTCACTCAGTCGTGTCTGACTCTGCAACCTCATAGACGACAGCCCACCAGGCTCCCCCGTCCCTGGGATTCTCTAGGCAAGAACACTGGAGTGGGTTGCCATTTTCTCCTCCAATGCATTCATGCATGCCAAGTCACTTCAGCTGTGACCAACTCTGTGTGACCCCATGAACAGCAGCCCACCAGGCTCCTTCATCCATGGGATTCTCCAGGCAAGAATACTGGAGTGGGTTGCCATTCCCTTCTCCTACGTATTTATAGGAAAATATATTTATCTAAAAGATAGATCAATCACTTCAGTTGTGTCTGACTCTGCAAATCTCTGAACTATAGCCCACAAGGCTCCTCTGTCCATGGGATTCTCCAGGCAAGAATACTGGAGTGGGTTGCCATGCCCTCCTTCAGAGAATCTTCCTGATGAGAGATTGCATTTCTTTGAGTTCCTGCTTTGCAGGTGGATTCTTTACTGCTGAGCTACCAGGGAAGCCCATAATTATTCCTTAGATATCCCTTAGTGTATATATATATATATATATATATATACATATATATGTATAATATATATTTATCCCTTAGTTAAAGTGATAAATATATAAGTATACATACATTTAAAAAAAATAGGAGGATAAACTATAAAATTAAACAAAATGGTGAGTAATGGGGGAAGTAATAGAAGGGGAAAAAGGAGACAAGTTGACCTTTGCATATACCTTGCTTTGTAGTTTTGATTTGGAAATCATGTATATATTTTATATAATTATAAAATGAAAACTAAATTAAGGGCTTCCCTGGTAGCTTAGCTGGTAAAGAATCCACCTGCAATGCAAGAGACCCTGATTCAATTGCTGGGTTGGGAAGATCCCCTGGAGAAATGATAGGTTACTCACTCCAGTATTCTTGGGCTTCCCTGGTGGCTTGATGGTAAAGAATCACCTGCAACGTGGGAGACCTGTGTTCAATCCCTGGATTGGGAAGATTCCCTGGAGAAGGGCATGGCAACCCACTCCAGAATTCTTGCCTGGAGAATCCCCATGGACAGAGGAGCCTGGTGGGCTACAGTCCATGGGGTCACAAAGAATCAGACACAACTGAGCGACTAAGCACAACACAGTACAAAATTAGAAATTAAAAAAAAAGACATATGAATTTAACTCTGTACCAAGTTAGAGGCATAGCAGTACAACTATTCTCAGTTCCTTTAAAACAGTAATTTGATTGTAGCTCCTACAGGGATATTCTCTGTGGGAAATTATAGAACAAGGAAGTCGGTTTGTTCAACAATGACAACAACAAAATTTGCAAGGAAAATAAGAGGAAGAGATGAGAGGGACACCCATAGACTGAAAAAGTCTGAGGAGGCATGTCTAAATCAGTTGAGTAGGGACATATTTGAATTCTGCTTCAAGCATTCCAACACAAAACATTCTAAGTAATTTAAAAAAACTAAACATTCTAAGAAAGTTGGGGAAGTCAGAGTGCTAACTGAACATTTCATGATGTTAAGAAACTATTGTTAATTTTCTAGGCATGACCATTTTATTCTGGTTGAATTTTACTTTTACAAAGAACTCTTGGGGTTTAGTGATACAAATGGAAATATTTAAAGATGAAATGATGCCTGTGATTGCCTCAAAATAATCCTAAGGGGGAGGGAAAGTGAGTGACCAGTATATGGAGGTTCATCATACATCTTCTATTTTTGTATCTTTGAAATTGTCCAGATCTCAAAAATAAGTTTTGTATAGGGCGGTAGGAGAGAAAAATTCTCATTAGCAAGTTATATTAGTAGTGTATTCTTCACACAACTACAGTCTTTTAGTCAGACTTGTGTATCTATGACTCTGTGAGATTCAAACCCTTTCAGTGCAAAGGACAATGACAATGTCTTTGAGGAGATCAGAATTCAGAGGTTCAAGGGCCAGCTGATTTTCAAACTGGACTCAAACCTCATTTTTCTCATTTATCTCCTTTTTTTCTGTTGCTAATCCAATTCAGCCCATTCCATCATTTTGCCAGTTCGTGCTGAGACTATTACAGTAACTGCTATTACAGTAACTACCTTATTATTTCTTCCAATAGCAAAAGGCTATAGAACACAATTATATCTATAGTAAATACACTTAGTTCAGTTCAGTTCAGTTGCTCAGTCATGTCCAACTCTCTGCGACCCCATGAATCACAGCATGCCAGGCCTCCCTGTCCATTACCATCTCCTGGAGTTCACTCAGACTCATGTCCATCGAGTCCGTGATGCCATCCAGCCATCTCATCCTTGGTCATCCCCTTCTCCTGCCCCCAATCCCTCCCAGCATCAAAGTCTTTTCCAATGAGTCAACTCTTCACATGAGGTGGCCAAAGTACTGGAACTTCAGCTTTAGCACCATTCCTTCCAAAGAAATCCCAGGGTTGATCTCCTTCAGAATGGACTGGTTGGATCTCCTTGCAGTCCAGGGGACTCTCAAGAGTCTTCTCCAACACCACAGTTCAAAAGCATCAATTATTTGAGTGAACTTTGGGAGTTGGTGATGGACAAGGAGGCCTGGTGTGCTGTGATTCATGGGTTGCAAAGAGTCGCACACAACTGAGCGACTGAATTGAACTGAATTTAACCCCTTTCCAACTCTTCCTTCTCCTTGTACCCCAAAGGCAGAGAGAGCACCGTCAAGAAAAGAGAAATACACTTAAGGAATTATGTAAACAATCTTTCCTCTACCAAAGTCCTGTGCTTTCACGTTAGTTGAAGGCAGACTCCATGGGTTTTACACCATTTTCTCTCTGTAATATCTAATAGACTCTTTTTTGCATTGGTGCACAATAATAATGTTATTTCATTTTGTAAATGTTGACAGGAAAAATTGGAATTGAAGATCGGGAGAATAATATGAAGTTATTGTGGTCACTGTAGTACTAAGCATGGGATTTGTTTATTTTGAACCCAGCAGAACTAAAGAAATAAAGAAAAGGGAATAGAATACCCACCTTACAGATACTTTCTGCTGAAATGCCTGTAGGCACACAGATGCCATATTAGGAAAAATCAGAAGGTGCTTCAATGACAAGTTTTTCTAGGTAGCAAAGACTGATTATAATTTTCTCTAGTTTCATATTTTAATTTGGAGCTGCTCAATAAAGTGTATGATTGATTGGCTGATGAGAGAAGGGGAAGTGAAAGCTATGTTATATGCACACAGAATGCACAAAGGGGAACTTTGAAAAATTGGCAGTGAGGACTTTCCATTAGAAGGCAAGTGCAATGAAAGAGAAACTTATTTTACAAGGAAAAACCAGAAAGAAAAAAAAGAGCAGGGAAAAATGAACCTGATAAAATAGCACAGAAATGCTAAGATGGACTCACTGCTGTACACATAACCTGAAAGAAAAGAAGTAAATGAAAAATAGTGGTGTGTGTTAGGAGGGTTAAGATACTCAAATCAAAAGGGGAAAAGGAAGAACATGGGAGAAAGGTAAAGAAGAATTAGAGGACCAAGAGCTTTAGAAGTAAACAGGGTTTCATTTATAAACCAGTGAGCCAGTCTGACAGGTGAAGCAGGCTGAGGCACTTGAAAGATCTCATTGAACGGCTGGCATTACCGAATGCCAGCTGGGTCTGAATAAGAGTAGTTTTAAACAGGGACATTGTTCTAAGGAAATCTTAAGTTTCATGTGCTCTCCAATGCAGCCTTATAAATCCTGAACAGCATCAATATTCACCAACCACAGGCAATCAGCATTACTCCAGAATTTGCTGGACACAGCAAGTCCTTGATAGGGAATATTCTAATTTGGATGGCTGGCCCTCTGCTCAGGATTTCCATGTATTGATGACATGCAAATCAGTTTAGTGCAGTCTCATCAACAGCATAAATTAAGTGCATCCTGTTGTGAGGATTATCTTGGAAACAGAGAATGTCACCTTCAGTATGCCTATGGTCTGGAGATGAGCAGTCCGTCTCTGAGTGGGGGAGAGTGAAAAACAGACCCAGAGCATCTCCTCACTATTGCCTGGCTGCCTGCATGCTTCTTTTCATTAAATGACTGACTACTCACATAAAATAGCTTGGCTCAGAATAATTTTCTTTTTAACATCCATTCAGAGAGACAAGAGATTCAAAGATAGCATTTTGATCTAGAATCCCTGATACTGCACATAGGCAAATCATAGGAGAAGACAATGCTCAATTCTAACCTTTGTTTAACGACTGCATATTTCATTAACAAATGATACCCATTAGCATTGGACACATGCTTTGTATATGAGGAAGGATGGATTTACAACTTCCTGTTACACATTCTAAGTAACTTAGTAAATAAACGGCTAAAGGCTCCAGTGAGAAAAATCACAAAATTGTATGACAAATATAAGAAAAAAAATCCTTTGGTTTAAGAAGTACTACCTGTGACTGATATTTTTCAGAAGTTATAAACCATGCCTGGAAACAGCTGATTAAAGGAAATCCACTCTACAGAGTAAAGACATTTTTCTTTGAGTTTGCAATTGCTCTCAATACACATTATCCAGTGAGCTTATTGGACACCATCAATGAAAAATAATCTTTAAAGTCTGGATTTAAAAACAGACAAAAGAAAATGAAGAGAGTATTCCTGAGGCCTAATGACATGTGGACTAGTTAAATGTGTTCTTGTGTGAGGTAGATGAATGTGGCGTCTACCATGCCGGGGGTTGAAGACACATGCTTACAGTGATGGGTAAGGACAAGTCAAAGTGTTTGGTGCAGAGTTGGGAGTTGTGTGCAGCTGATGGAAGCTGTGAACTCGGTAATGTAGGACAGTATTGAACGGAAATGGCATAAACAGAATGGCATCCCTACCAAGGACAGAGAACATCCAAGCATATTGCAATGAGGGTATATGGGGAATGGAGAATAGAAGTGGAGGTCAGAGATAAAAGGGCAAGTTTAAATAATGTGAAGCAAGAATGGGGGCTTTCATGTTCTGATGATTAGGTGCCCCCAAAACAAAGACATGAAGAACTCAGTGCTTTGCACCTGTGTTTCACACCAGCAACAATAAAAGCAGTAACAACAAAAGGTTATGAAGAAATACTGACCACAGAAGACTAAAAAACAAATGCTAGTTTTCATCAAATGCAAAGGTATTTTGTCTCTTATGCCAATGAAGCCAATGGGAGTCCCAGAAAAGAGGTTGAGGGGTCAAACTATGCATGAATTCCAATTTGTGCTAGGGACAAGTACAATGCATTATCACAGTGCTGTTGCTGCTTTTCAGCATGTTGCTGCTAAGTCATGTCCAACTCTTTGTGACTCCATGGACGGTGGCCCACCAGACTCCTCTGTCCATAGGATTTCTCAGGCAAGAATACTGGAGTGAGCTGCCATGTTCTTCTCTAGGGGATCCTCCCGACCCAGGGATTAAACTTGCATCTCCTGCATAAAAGGCAGATTCTTTAAAACTGAGCCACCAGGGAAACCCTAATACCTTCTGTAATTAAAGATTATATCAAAATTAGAAATTCATTTTTTAAAGAACATGATTTTACTGTTTATTTTTTATTCTTTTCCTTTCCTATTTTCCCTTCATTATTAGCTATTAATACAATCAGTATGACAGATAACACCCAGAAGAAAGAAATTGCTCTAATCAAAGACATTTTAAGATGAGCTTCCATTTCACACTGTTAAGAGTCAAATGAAGATACAAAGAGGATGCCAAGACTGGATTTATAACATACACTTTAAATAAAATCTACAAATATTGCTCATAAAATCATAGTGTTGTCATCACCCTTCTTGCTGTCACCTACTGGAAGTTTTGTTCTTGATGCTTGTAAACTGAAAGCCAGAGAAAAACGCTTTCTCTTTCAAGTGCAAAGCAACTGTAAGATGAATAAGAAACCTGTTTATGTCAGATGAAAGTGCAACACTGCTTTAGCTTTCAGAGTTTTATCTTGATTAAAGGCCAGAACCTCTCTGAGAGAGCTGGAGAGCACAGTCGGCACCCACACCGGGATATGCTCACTCGCGTGTTAATATGAACATGGTCTGTAGAGCTTGGGACTGATTTCAGAGCTCGAGAGTCCAAGGCACACTGCTGATTTAGTTTGAGAGAGATTAAGAGATTCCACTATGAGCTAGAGAACTATTCTGGGAATGGGGATGGCAGGCGGTTGGAGTGGGGGTCCTTAATCCTAAACTGGCTTCAGACAGCCTCCAAAGGAGGAGTATTTGCAGATTATCTGATTCATTTGTTGACTAGATTGTTTTAAAATTTTCCAATGTTGATGAGAAGTGATGTTATTTTCTTCATATTTCTATTTAGGCAAATGTAAATAATAACAGTAATGGCTAATATTTGTTGAAAGTGAAGTCGCTTAGTTGTATCCAACTCTTTGTGACCCCATGGACTGTAGCCTATAAGGCTCCTCCATCCATGGGATTTTCCAGGCAAGAATACTAGAGTGGGTTGCCATTTCCTTCTCTAGGAGATCTTCCCGAGTATTTGCCTACAGTACAGTGAGCACTTTATACATATTAATAAGGCTGTATAAAGAAAGTCTTTTATTACTTCCATTTTATAAGGGGGCAAGCTAAGACACAAAAGTTTAGATGACTGCCTCAAGAACAAACTGCTAGTAAACTGAGAAACTTCATGAACCAGACAATCCAGCATGAGTTTTGCCATGAGCCTAAATTTTTCTGCATATGTTTTGAATTCTTGATAGGAATAACCCATTCCTTTCCCTGTTGGGAAATGAGGAATTCTTAAAACAGTTTGAAGAAAACACTAGTCAACCCAATCACTTTCCTCACTAAGTTCAGCTGTCCAACAAACACACAGGCATTCAACATCCCTTCATCTGAATTTTATGTAAAACCAAAAATACAGAAGTACAGGATATGCCAACATAGAGGATACCATCACATCTCCTCTGTTCTCCATTTTTAGCCTCGCTTCCTCTGAAAAAAGAACTTGTAAAACCATTGGGTCTCTGTGTAAGTCTTCCTTACTCAATCCTCATGCCTCCCTTTACCACCATGGTCAAAAGAAACAGTCCTGGAAAAGTTAAAAGAATTACTGTTTCCTAGACATCTGGGCTATTTTGCATTCCTTCCCTGGAATTAATGAAATGCTAAGCATTACCTGTTTATCATCTTCTGTCCAACTGATCATAATCTATGATCTCATAGGAAACTGTTATTAAAATGTTTTAATTTGAGAGTATAAAGAGATGCAGCACAAATCGGAAAGCCTGGAAATTAAACCAAATGATATTTCTTGTTTGAATTTTAAAAATGAAATTATAAACAAGTAGGCATGGTCTTTATTTGTTAATAAAGTCACAGGAAGCAAAACCCTCATCAATCTATTTACCTACAATGAAACTCAGAGATGCCCCTTCACTAACTCTTTAAACGTGATGTAGGTACTACATCCACTGGAGAAACTAAAAGAAATTATCTATTTGCAGATTTTTTTAAATCTCATAATTCTTTAAACAACACTGTTCTTTTGGAACCTCCTAAATAAATGTAAAAAAGATAAAAGCAGGAGAAGTCACACATTTATGTCTCATCATTTTTCAGGTGAATGATCCAGTTTTCAAAAAGATTACAGTTGATCCACAAAATAAAATGCTTTGTATGTTTCTATCTGAAGAATTACAAAGCACCTTTGAGAAAAGGTGAGAATCCAGGCAACAGTCTTTTCTCCTGTTTTATTTACTATCTTAAAGCCTTAAGATAAGGTCTCACATTGATTCTGACAAAGCTAGCCTATGTTTCTCCCCCTGCTTCCCCCTGTCCTCTGTCTCCTAATTATCCTCTAAACACAAAGAGACTCATACTGGAGCTGCTATTGAGCACTGCTCCAAATAACCGAATACTTGTCTGATGGCATGAGAAACAGTCGTGATAGTGTGGTGCTTCACATTTTTAACTAAGTACTCTCACATCAATTACCATTTTTTAACCTCTTAAGCAATGACGTCTCAGTCTTAATTTCTAAATACCATTCAGCACTAAAAGGAACCAGAACTTCTTGGTAAAAAGGGGGTAACCCCAGGTCTGGGGCAAGGAAAGTACAGAGTCCCTGGACATCTTGTTGTCCCATAAAACAAGGAAGTGCTGAAGGATTAATGGGGTTTGTCAGAGGACAACAGCGCTTTCTTGGAAGGGCTCTCAGTGGCCAAACTTGAGATAATGTAGGCATCAAACACAATAATGATGGCACTAGATTATAAGGCAACTTGTCAAATAAAATATATTAGCCAAAAGTGATACTCTATCAGAAGTAGAGGAGGGGACAGAACAGGTGGAGAGAGGGAGAGAGGCAAGACAGAGAGACAATCCTAGAGAAGGGGAGTGGTGGAAAAGTCGTCTTTAGGGAAGAATGCTAGCTAAAAGGAGTAGAATGATGCTTTACCGTCTGAGCCACAAGGGAAGTCACATATATATACATATTCAAATTATCATAGCATCCTTCAATATAACAATTAGCACAGGCAAGAATCATGAATTTATGCTAAAACTATTGGGTTAAAGGTTGCTAGGAAAAGATATTCCCGTGACCTCAAAGTATCTTCTTCATTACAGGGGGAGAAAGGTGCTTTTAAAAAAACTGAGGGCCAGGAAGTTCCAAGATTGCCTATTCCCCCTCCCTACCCCAAAATATACTCTGAAACTAATCATGAGGAAACTAACAAAAAATTCCATCATGTGGAATATTCTACAAGACCCCTGGTCTGAAATTTCCAGAAACATTAATGTCATGAAAAAAACATAAAAGGTGGGAGTTCTCCATTAGATTAAATGAGACTACAGGAACATGGCACCCTGATTGATTCTTGAGTTAAAAGAAAAAAAAAAGGAATAAGGGACATTTTGGAGACAATTCAGGAAATCTAAATATGGGTTGCATATTAGATGATATTATTGAATATATTGTAAACTTATTTCTGGTAATGGTGCTGTGGACCTGAGAAGGTCTGGGTGTTTAAAGAAAACAAAATGAATATTTTAAGGTGAAGGATCATAATGTCTGCAACTTTCAAATGGATGAGAAGAAAACTGAGCATACAGATAATATATTGTAAGAGAAGGATAACATTAATATGGTAACACATTAACCACCAGTATGCAGTGAAGAATATACAAACATTTATCGTGCTATTCTTCAACTTTTCTAAAGCTGTAAAATTATTCAAAATAAGACATTGAGAGGATAAAGATGCTGTTTATGTTGTAAAAAGCTTACAATAAAGTGGGGGAGAAAGGTGGGTTAAAATATTTAGAGCTCAATGTCATCAGTCCTTCAGTAGAGTTTCTCATAGGAACCCAGGAAAGCACAGGGCAGAATAAGCTGGATTCTAATTCCATGTTCTGAGGCCACAATCCTGACCTTCTCCTCTCCTGCACTGCTCCTCTGACCCTGATGCTCATCTTGAATCTTTTATTTTGACCTGCCTAATGAAAGTAGCATTGGACTTAACTTTTACCAACCTGACACACCCACACTGGGAGTCGTTTCCACTTGGGCTCAGCCTCCTCATTCTTTCTGGAGCTATTTCTCTGCCCTTCTCCAGTAGCATGCTGGACACCTACCAGCCTGGCAGGCTCACCATCCAATGTTATACCTTTTTGTCTTTTCATACTGTTCATGGGGTTCTCAAGGCAAGAATGCTGAAGTGGCTTGCCATTCCTTTCTCCAGTGGACCACATTTTGTCAGAACTGTCCACCATGACTCGTCCATCTTGGGTGGCCCTATATGACATGGCTCATAGCCCATTAAGTTACACAAAGTTGTGATTCATGCGATCATTTTGGTTAGTTTTCTGTGATTATAGTTTTCATTCTGTCTGCCCTCTGATGGATGCAGATAAGAGGCCTGTGCAAGCTTCCTGATGGGAGGGACTGGCTGTGGGCAAAAGTGGGTTTTGCTTTGGTGGGAAGGCCATACTCAGTAAATCCTTAATCCAATTTTCTGCTTATGGGTGGAGCTTTCTTCCCTTCCTATAGTTTGGCTGACAGTGGTAGGGGTAACAGCGACCTCCTCCAAAAGGATTTATGCCAGCACACGGGGCCTCCCAGGACTACTGCTGTCAATGCCTCTGAGCCTGCAACAGGCCACTGTCAACCCACAACTCCACCAGAGACTCCTAAACACTCACAGGCAGGTCTGGCTCAGTCTCTTGTGGGGTCACTGCTCCTTTCTCCTGGGTCCTGGTATACACAAGGATTTTTTTTGTGTGTGTGCTCTCCAAGAGTCTCTGTTTCCCTAGTCCTGTGGAAGTTCTATAATCAAATCCTGCTGAACTTCAAAGTCAGATTTCCTGGGGATTTTCTGACCCTTTGTTGGATCCCCAGGTCAGGAAATTTGTCACGGGCCTAGGACTTTCACAACAGTACGAGTACTTCTTTGGTATAATTGTTCTCCAGTTTGTGGATCGCCCACCTAGTGATGCTATGGTGGGGCTAATGGCAGCCTCTCCTCCACCAGCAATTATGCCACACCTCCCCTTTGCCAGGGCCCTGGTCCCTGCAGCAAGCTACTACTGACCCATGCCTGTGCAGGTGACCCTCAAACACTCACAGGCAGGTCTGGCTCAGTCTCTTGTGGGGGTCACTGCTCCTTTCCCTGGGTCCCAGTGCACAGTTTTGTTTGTGTCCATCAAGCATCTATACTACTCATTGGAAAGACCCTGATGCTCGGAAAGACTGCAGGCAGGACGAGAAGGGGGAAACAGAGGATGAAATGTTGGATGGCATCATCAACTCAATGGACATGAGTTTGAGCAAACTCCAGGAGATAGTGAAGGACAGGGAAGCTTGGCTTGCTGCAGTCCATAGGGTTGCAAACTGTCAGACCCACTAAACAACAACAAATAAAAACAGATCTATTCTAAACTGAAGACCACGTGACTCATCCTCAGCTCCCAGATCCCTTTGGATCTAGGCCTTCTAAAGATTCAAGAACAAGAAACTCATTTTACAGACTAATTTTAGTATTTGTAAGCCCACTTGGAAGATCAGTGAAGCTCCCAGTGATGTTTGATACTGGAATTTGATAGCAGCTATGCTGGACAAGACTGTTCATGCCAGATTCACTCTTGTGTGTGACTATATTTTGTTGGAATATGGCAGTTTAAATAGAAAGAAAGAATTTTCCTGCTATTTACCTTTATAGTATCTGTGAAGAACTAGACAACAGTCTTCTCTTCTAACCAGATACATTCTCCCATCATAAAAGACACAGAGGTATAGAACGAACTTTTGGCTTCTGAGGGAGAGGGAGAGGGTGGGATGATTTGGGAGAATGGCACTGAAACATGTATACTATCATATAAGAAATGAAGCGCCAGTCTATGTTCAATGCAGGATACAGGATGCTTGGGGCTGGTGTACGGGATGATCCAGGGAGATGGTGTGGGGTGGGAGGTGGGAGGGGGCTTCGGCATTGGGAGATCATGTACATCTGTGGCTGATTCATGTCAATGTATGGCAAAACCATTACAGTATTGTTAAATACAATAAAGTTTGAAATTAATAAAAAAATGACCTAATTAAAAAAAACAGAATAACATTCTAGACTAAGTTTTAATTTCTTAATTCTTTCAACACAGTCAAGAAGATGACATAAGTTGCCTGATCTCATGATTAAAATTAAAAGTAATAAAATTTAAGAATTTAGATGAATCTCAATAGTAATTCATTGAATGTATCTTGAATTAATAGTGAATGTGAGAAGGTAATTTTTCAAAGGCTACAGTGCATTACAAATGTCTTTACCACATTAATTTTCTAATTAAGATTTTATTGTTTTAGAGCAGTCTTAGGCTTATAGCAAATTGAGAGGAAGATACTGATATTTCCTATACACTTCCAGCCTCCATATGCGCAAAGCCTTTCCTGGTATCCATATTCCCCATTTCCCTCTAAAGTGGTACATCTGTTACAACTGATGAACTACACTGACACATCGTAATCACGCAAAGTCCACACTTCACATTATGGTTTGACTATTCCTGTTGTACATTCTGTAAGCTTGGACAATTATATTATGAGATGTATCTATTAATATAGCAGCATATAGAGTATTTTCACTGCTCTGAAAGTCCTCTGGGCTCTACCTATTCAGCCCTCCTTCCTGGTTCTGGTTCTCTCCACCAACCCCTGGCTACCATTGATTTTTTTAACTGTCTCCATATTTTCTAGCTTTCCAGAATGTCATCAAGTTAGAATCATACAAAGCCTGTCACCTTTTCACATTGGCTTTATTCACTTAGTAATATGTATTTTAGATGAAGTTTTCTCTATGTCATCTCACGGCTAGATAGCTCATTTCTTTCTAGCATTGAATAATATTCCATTGACTGGGTATACCATAGTTTCTTTATTCATTTACCTACTGGAGGATACCTTGTTTGCTTCCAAGTTTTAGTAATCATGAATAAAAGCTACTATAAACACCCATATATATGCGAGGTTGGTGTGAACATACATTTTCATATTCTTAGGGTTCAAGGAGCATGATTACTGAATCATTTAGTAGAAGTATGTTTAGTTATGTAAGAGACCTCCAAACTGCCTTCCAAAATGACTGTACCATTTTGCATTCACACCAGCAATGAATAAGAGTTCCGTTGCTCCATATGTCCTGAACAGCATTTGTTGTTGTCAGTATTCCAGAGTCTGACCATTCTAACAGATGTGTAGTCATGTGTAGGGAAATCTCATTGTTGCTTTAATTTTCAATTCCTTAATAACATAAATATACAGTATCTTTCAAAATAATTATTTACCATCTGTATATCTTTTTTGATGAGGTGTCTCTTAAGGTTCTTGGCCTCTTTTTAAATTGGGTTGTTTGTTTTCATATTATTGAATTTTAAGAGTGCTTTGCATATTTTGTAGTTTCTCCAACTCTATGACTTATCTTCTTATTCTCTTAACAATCTCATTTTTAGAATAGAAGGCTTCAATTTTAATGAAATCCAGCTTATCCATTATTTCTTTTATGAGTCATGTCTTTGGCGTTATATCTAAAAAAGTTCACCATACCCAAGATCATCTAGGTTTTCTCCTATGATATCTAATAGGAATTTTATAATTTTGTATTTTTACTTAGGTCTGTGATATATATTTAGCCAATTTTCATAAAAGGTATAAGATCTGCATCCAGATTCCTTTTTTTGTTTGTTTGTGGCTGTCCAATTCCTTTTTTGTTTGTTTGTGGCTGTCCAATTGTTCCAGCACCATTTGCTGAAAAGACTATCTCTGCTCCACTGTATTGCCTTTGCTTCTTTGTCAAAGACCAGTGGCGGTATTTATGAGTGTATTTCCAGGCTTTTTATCCTGTTCTGATTGATCTGTTGGTGTATCTTTTTGCCAAAACCACAGTGTCTTAATTACTGTTACTTTATAGTAATTCTTAAAACTGAGACGTGTCAGTTCTCCAACTTTGTTAGTTTTCTTCAGTATTGTATTGGGTATTCTGGGCTTTTTGCTTCTCCATACAAACTTTAGAATAGAATCAATTTGTCAATATCCACAAGGTAACTTGCTGGAATTTAGATCAGAATTATATTGAATTTATAGCTCAGTTTGGAAAAAACTGACATCTTGACAAGATTCAGTCTTCCTATGCAAGAATATGGAATATCTTCCATTTATTTACTTCTTTGATATGTTTGATCAGAGTTTTGTAGTTTTCCTCATATAGATCTTATACACATTCTGCTAGGTGTACATCTATTTCATTGTTTCTTTGAATGGCAATGTAAATGGTATTCTGTTTTTAGTTTCAAATTCCACTTGTTCAACTGACTTTTGTCAATCTTGTATCTTGTAACCTTGCTATAATCACTTAACTGGCACAGGAATTTTTTGTCAATTCTAATATAATGACTAACTTTGTATTTCCCTTAGAAGAATGACGAGAATTAAAGTTTACATTACATTACATTCCTGTTTTATTTTCTTTTGCATTGCTTAACAATTAAAAGAAAATCAGCAATTAGAGGTATCATTTTTTAGATGTGGTTTATAATACAGTCACATTTTAGAATTTTTAGAGAGTAGATTAGAACATTTCTGGGTTTAATATGCCAGCAGTGATTGTAGTGGTTGTATGCTGGCTTATCACTAACTGAAAAGGCTCTTTCCATGTTGATTGTTTCTTCCACTGTGTGTTTCTATTTTTTTTTAATAAGCCAGATTATGTTTCTGTGTGTGTGGTTGTGTGTGTGTGTGTGTGTGTGCACGTGTGTATAAAGTACATCAGGCCAAGATCTGGCATTACTTTTTAGTTCCTATGTTTTTCTCTAAGCAGTAGAGGGAAATATTGTTGCCCTTACTGTGTGCCAGACACTGTGTTCAGCACTTTACAAGGTTCACGTAACACTTACACATTTATGAGACAGGTACTATATTATCTCCATTTCATAAGTATTCAAACGGAAGCAGAGAAAATAACTTGCTCCCCCAAACAATAAACAGAATTGCAAATCATCAAAAGAAAGGATACTTTAAAAGGCAATACAATGGAGCAAAGATAGTCTAATCCCAGCTTATTCTAAAGCAGAAAATCTTTCCCCAAACTAAACTGTTAATAGGATAAGAACACAGCTGCTAAACCCTCTCTGCTTATGACTGACATGTTTTACAAACTACAGAAGTTAAGAATGGACTAGATTTTTAAATTTATTCTGAATGAAGGACAGGAGTGGAATATCAGCATTCTCTCACTTATGAAAAATATTAGATATTACTTGGGTTTCCTGGTAGCCCACGGAAATTTATTTAACTCATAATGTGATTGAATCACAGTACAGCACTGAGATAAAAGTACCTTTCGGGAACACTATGTAGGAACACTCTAATGGCTTCACAGACGTGGAATGGACAAATAAAAGAACTGGACAGTAAAGAATTAAAGCTGAATTTCTGTTCTGATCCCCTTATATTGAAAATCTACATGTAAGTGTCATCTTTATCAGAAAGTTAGAACTTTTCCTGCAGTACTGTATGTTCTCAATTATCTCCATCCCAAGTATAAGCCTTGACATCAATAAACAACCCCATTCATCACATCTTTTCACTCTCGTAGAATTTTCCATGATACGAAACTGTTTCATTTCAGACTCCATTGAAACTCATTCCCACATCAGATTCTACTTCAACTTTTGAAACAAATAAACCAATAACTAAATTGAATGAACATCTGCTACCATATGAGCTTTCTCAAAATACATGCATTTATAAAGGGAAATAAATCTCTGTCTATCAAATGAACACCCCTGGAGTTCTAGGCAGCAATACAGATTCAAACAAAATAAGACATAAGATCATAAAATTAAGGATAATCATGATTGCAGTGGGCAGTGAGCACTCTCCTATAAAAATCATCTGTTATTTTCTAGTTATTTAGTTAGAAGCCCTGTGAATAAAGACTATATAATTATATTTATTCACTCAAAGGTTAACCTTAAATTCTTCCTGAAACACTGAATCCTTTCTGAAACAAGGCAGAGAAACAAGCAAATAAATGAATAAATGTGTGCTTGTGTGTGTGTCTACAGACTGGCATCCCTTTATAGTTCAGTTCAGTTCAGTTGCTCAGTCATGTCCGACTCTTTACAACCCCATGTATCGCAGCACGCTGGGCCTCCCTGTCCATCACCAACTCCCAGAGTTCACTCAGACTCATGTCTATCAAGTCAGTGATGCCATCCAGCCATCTCATCCTCTGTCTTCCCCTTCTCCTCCTGCCCCTAATCCCTCCCAGTATCAGTTTTTTCCAATGAGTCAACTCTTTGCACGAGGTGGCCAAAGTACTGGAGTTTCAGCTTCAGCATCAGTCCTTCCAAAGAAATCCCAGGGATGATCTCCTTCAGGATAGACTGGTTGGGTCTTCTTGCAGTCCAAGGGATTCTCAAGAGTCTTCTCCAACACTACAATGCAAAGGCATCAATTCTTCGGCGCTCAGGTGTCTTCACATTCCAACTCTCATATCCATCCATGACCACAGGAAAAACCATAGCCTTGACTAGACAGACCTTAGTCGGCAAAGTAATGTCTCTGCTTTTCAACATGCTATCTAGGTTGGTCATAGCTTTTCTTCCAAGGAGTAAGCGTCTTTTAACTTCATGACTGCAGTCACCATCTGCAGTGATTTTGGAGCCCAAAAAATAAAGTCTGACACTGCTCCCACTGTTTCCCCATCAATTTCCCATGAAGTGATGGGACCAGATGCCATGATCTTCGTTTTTTGAATGCTGAACTTTAAGCCAACTTTTCACTCTCCATTTTCACTTTCATCAAGAGGCTTTTCAGTTCCTCTTCACTTTCTGCCATAAGGATGGTGTCATCTGCATATCTGAGGTTATTGATATTTCTCCTGGCAATCTTGATTCTAGCTTGTGCTTCTTCCAGCCCAGCATATCTCATGATATACTCTGCACAGAAGTTAAATAAGCAGGGTGACAATATACAGCCTTGATGTACTCTTTTTCCTATTTGGAACCAGTCTTTTGTTCCATGTCCAGTTCTAACTGTTGCTTCCTGACCTGCATACAGATTTCGCAAGAGGTAGGTCAGGTGGTCTGGTATTCCCATCTCTCTCAGAATTTTCCACAGTTTATTGTGATCCACACAGTCAAAGCCTTTGGCATAGCCAATAAAGCAGAAATAGGTGTTTTTCTGAAACTTTCTTGCTTTTTCCATGATCCAGCAGATGTTGGCAATTTGATCTCTGGTTCCTCTGCCTTTTCAAAAACCAGCTTGAACATCTGGAAGTTCATGGTTCACGTATTGCTTAAGCCTGGCTTGGAAAATTTTGAGCGTTACTTTACTAGCATGTGAGGTGAGT